>RJWT010035832.1:0-13389 GCA_004365215.1 Cuniculus paca | reverse complement strand
ATAACTCAATGATACACCGCCTGCCTGGCAAGCACGAGGTCACGAGTTCGATTCCCAGTCCAAAAGAAAAGGTGACAAGAACAGTGGGATAAGTGTGTTTGAAGTAAGGGTGAGCATTTTGGGAGAGACTGTTGGCAATGTCTCTTTTGTTGTAATTGTTTGTTGAATTTTTTTTCTTTAAATATTCATTGTATATTTTCATCAGATCTTACATATCTGGTTCTTTTTTTTGTTAGGGCTCCTTTCAAGTCCCCATCATCTGGAAGAGAAATGTTCAGATCTTTCTGGCATCGTATACTGCAAAGAATTCCCAGCAACTCTTTATCCAGAAACTGTCAGCAAAAGTATACTAACTGGGCATATTATTGCTTACTATTGTTGACAGTTCCTGGAAGAAGTGAGAATAAATAGAAATAGCTAGAAGTAAAAAAGGAGTATCTGTCTTGTCTGACTGAGCCTTTCTATCCAACTCCTGCTTTACTTACCTGCATAGTTCAACCATCTATAATGCCTGTCCCACAAGTGGAATGATACAAATGTTTGTGGTGACAGATTGATCTGGATACATGAACTCTTAAGTGCTTTATACTCTGGATTATTTTTGTGTCGACCTCTGAAATTTTGAGGAGGAAAAAGTAATTAGTAAGTCAAGTTATTTTATTTTTGTCCCAGCATTAACTTGTGATTCTGCGAAGTGCCTATTCTGCAATCAAAGAATTTTAGAGCAAAATGTGAACTTTTATTGCAAACTAATATCAGAGATTCTCATCATTAAAAAAAAATTATGATCGATTGCAGGGATAATACTGCTGCATATTAAGTATAAGAAAATAGGTAAAGTTTTCTGTCTTAACACAGGCTCTAGAAAATAAGTTAGGATGCATTTAAATACTTATTTAGTAGGCAGTGGCATATTTTTGGAACTAGGCTTTTATGTAGGTCTCTTTAATTCTCTCATGATTATGGTATTGCCATTCCAAGGCATTGATTTTGATTTCATACCACTGTTTCCCCAAAGTTCTTATTAATTCAGGTATATTTAATTATTATGATGATTTTATGTTTTTGTTTCTTTGTAAGCTGTTTATATTTTACTGTATAATATTTAAAAGTTGTTGACTTTTAATTATTATTAGTATTGCATTATTGAAGTTTGTGTATATATTTGATTTTGTGTATTTAAAATGGCTAGGTAGGCAGGGGTAGTGGCATATTTCTGTAATTCCAGCACACTGGGAGGCTGTTTAAGCCCAGCCTAGGCAACTTAGTAGGATCCTGTCTCAAAATAAAATTTTTTAAAACAGACTGGGCTTGTAGCTCACTGCAGAAGCCCTGGGTTTAATTCTGGGGCCAGTGAAGATAAAATGGTTAAGTTAGGTAATATTTCTGTTTCAATGTAGGGCTTCCAAAACTGATTTTTTATAAAGTCACAGTACATCTGTGATTTTTATGTGGAGCTATTGTCTGGATTAGGGATGGGAGGAATGGCATGGTACCCTAACGAACCCCACTTACTCCCCTTCTTACCCTAGAAAGTCAGTTAAAAAGTTAAAGTCTGTCATATAGTTTTGGTCTGGTGTGTTCCCCAAGAGGAAGACGTTATTGAAGGCTCAGTCCCTGGTTGGTGGTCCTTAGTGGAAACTTTGGGAGCTAGGCCATATTTGGAGGAAGTGAGTCCCTGCAGGCATGATCTTGAGGTTTATTGGCATCCTGGCCCTTTGCTTTTGTTCTGTCTGGTTCCTGGCCACCATGATATGAGTATTTTTCCTCCTCCAGAGTCTTGTGCCATGATATTCCTGTCTTTCCACAGGCCTAAAACAATGAAGTCAGCTGACCACAGACTGAAATCTCTGAAACCATGAGCCAAAGTAAATCTTCCCTCCTTTAAATTGTTTTTCTCAGGTATTTTGTCTCAGTGACAGAAATTTGACACAAGGCCTTTCCTAATCTGTCCCTCCAACTTTAGGGGGAATTTTTATTGTTAAACACTTCACTTCCTTGACCTTTAAGATTGAGCAGTACGCTGTGTCAGGGTCGTGCCTTTTCATACACATACTCTTCCCAGTTGCTTTTATTTTTTTCACTTTTCAAGTTTTGTCTCCATGAAGCCTTCATTGGTTCTCCTTAACAGTAAATCACTTTTCTGTGTACTGCTTGAGTATCTTATGCTCTTTTATTTTTCCATTGCAGTGTTGGGATGGAACTTGTGTCCTTGTGCATGCATAGGCAAGTGCTCTACCACTGAACTGCATCCACAGCCCTTATGCATGTTTTTGTTATTGTACTTACTGTAATTATTTGAGTTTGTGTTTCTTAAAGGTAAGAATTTCAGATCAGATCTTACTTTGCCAGCCATGTTAAATAGCTACTCAGAATATGTTTGTTGAATTAATAAATCTCTTGGGTGTACACCCAAGTTCTTATATTAATCAGCTTCCATTACTGTAGTAAATACCTGAGGCCATCAAATTATAAAGAGAAAAGATTTCTTTTAGCTCACAGTTCTGGAAGTTTTCGCTCATGATCAAATAGACCCATTGTTTTTAGGCCTCTGCTTCTGGGTAGGAGGATGCAACACATCATGGTGGGAGCATGTGGGAGTACCAAAATCATTCACTTCATGGCCAGTTCACAGTCCCCACTCACCCTCACTCCCACCCCCTAAAAAGGAGAGAAAGAGACCAGGGTCTCACAATCTCCAGGAACATGCTTTTGATTTCTAAAACCTTCCTATCTTTAAAGTTGCCACCACCTCCCAGTAGCGCAAAGGTGGCAAACAAAGCTTTAATAATATATGAACCTTTGGGGATTACATTCCAGATCAAAATCATAGCATATCTTACTTAAAAGTTAGGTCCTCAAAAGAAGGAACTGAATACAAAAATTGTAATTCATTGAGAGGACAGACCCAAAAGCACTGATTAATACGTAAGCTCTTCTAAACTGCTGTTGTGCCTACTTAAGTCAGTATTGGTTTTAAAGTTGTAATTGCCCCACAGTCTGTGGAAATCATTGGCTAAAATGAAGTTTACCATATTTCCGAAGTACAAAGAGCACATTGCCTTCATATTTCATGCTGTAGTTCATCTGTAAGAAAATGGGTACCTACAGCTTATATATAAGGCAAAGAGGTGTTTTGTAATTACTAAGTATTAATTTCCAAACCTGGGATATTATTCTTTTTATTACCATTATATCATGCAATCTCTCCTGTCATATGTCTGTCAGAGCTTATTCCAAGATTTATTTTGTTCTTTTGCAAAGGCTTTAATCTAGAATTATGTACTGTAAAGTTGTTATAGACATTACAGAAATGTACCATATTTTAACTTTTTGTATATTCACTTTTGATTATGGTTATTTATAGTGATATGAATGAATCAGATTCATAAACATTAGTTGACTTGTTCCTATGCTACATAGTTATTAAGTAGGCCATTTCTTGTGAATTGATAATTGGTTTACTTTATTTTCAGGTAATCTGGTGAATTGTTGAGTTTGTTTTTCAGGTTTGTGGGTCTGTCTTACATAGCAGTGTAACCTGATAGTCACTGTATCAAAAAAATTTGGAAATTTTTTTTTTAAACACGAAGATATAAGTTCCAGCTGGATCATTGTGGGGCTATTTTCTTATCTGTAAAATGGAATTCAGAGGATTGGTGTTAAGTACTAAAAGAATCAAATTAGTAATAGTTTAAAGTAATTCCACTTCCTCTCCATGTTTATTTCCACTTTCTTTTCCATGTTTCATGTGCTTAAGCATTACTACAGTATGAGAATGTTTTTAAATATATTTTTCATCTGACTTCACAGGGTTTTTGGCAAGCCATATTTCCTTTGGTTTTAATTTTTAAATTAAAATTTATGTGCCATATTTTCAACAGATTTTTGACTGATAAGTGTCTTAATAAGTGAAGCTACATAAAAGACAAAATCTTAATCCTTAGATGTAAATAACAAAGGACATAAACACAATTCAAAATCAACATTAAAATGGCCAGTGTATATTTGAAAAAGATGTCGAACTGTGTTAGTAATCAAAGAAATACAGATAAAAGCAGTGGTGAATTATCAAAGTTTTTCATCTCTTTTAAAATTAATCTTTGGGGGCTGGGAGTGTGGCTTAGTAGTAGAGTGCCTATCATGTGCAAGTCTCTGACTTAAATCTCCAGCATTGTGTAAGTAAAGAAATAAGTATAATTAATCTTTAAATATACTAATAGTGTGTGGAAATATTATCTTGTTAAAAAGAAAAATTGTAACTATTGCAGTAAGACTAAAGCTCCCACTGACCATAGCTCAATCTTAGATGCTTGTTTTATTAGAGGAAATATTCTTAATTGATGTTTTACATATCCTTCAGATTTTTTGTCATTTATCTACCCCATAGACTGTCATCAAAGGAAATATGTAGTATGATAGTATAAATGTTTATCATCAAGTTGGCATGTTTTCACATGATTCTCTTTTAGAGACACACATCTTAAATTAATGCAGAAAGATTTTTCTCATTTTTCGTATTGTTATAGAACATCCCATTAGCAACTGTTCCGCAGCTGTTACTCAGTTCACAATTAAGTTATTTCTGATTTTTTAGTGTTACACTTTTTTATGGTCTATGGAAGAAAAGTTAAGTGGCCCAAAGTGGAATGAAATGTAATGGCTGGGAAAGAGACATTTCACAGAGAGCAGGCTGGATAGTTGGGCCACATTGAGAAGGTGACAGACCAAAGACTCGAAGGAAGTTTTACATATGTACACGAGAAGACCATTTGAGAGACCAGGGTCAAAGACTAATTAGGACTGCACTTACTCTATTCAGAATACAGAAAGGGAATTTGTGTGGTTGAAGTGAAATAAGTCAAGGTAAGGTGAAGTTGAGGAGTTAAAGGGTAGCTATTTTATATAGGAATTTATTCAACTTACAGTTGTATACAGTTTATAACTGTACACAGTTTATACAATTATACAGTTTATCATAATGTACAGTTTATACAATTTAATGATTGTAGGCAAGTAGAAGGCCTTTAGCTCTCTCTCTCTGAATGAAGTGGGATGTGATGCAAGTTTATAAGATGAAGAGTGATATGGTCTGACTTTATACTTTAAAGTGGTCTTTTGGGCAACTGGAACTTCCAGAGGATAGGACAGTGGTGGCAGAGAGACCAGTTAGGAGCTGTTCGATAGTCAAACCAAAGAAAAAGTGTCTTGGACAAAGATGTAAGCATTGGGGATCATGGATCATGTAAAGGTTCTTAGAGCTTGTATAAATTTTGAAGGAGTCACAGTTGGTAATAGAATATGAGACAGACAAGAATCAGGGGTTAGGCCAGGTGTGGAGGCTCACACCTATCATTCCATCACTCAGGAGGCAGAGGCGGGAGGATCACTGGAAGTTCAAGGCCAGGCTTAACTACATAGGGAGACCCTGTTTCAAAAACAGAAAGACAAAATATAAAACAAGCGTTAGGATGGTGTCACAGACTTTATCCTAAGCATTTGCTCTGATGGAATTGCATACTTATCTTAAGAAATGTAAATTCTGAAAGATTGAATTTATCATTATTTTTCTTTGTCTTTTGTTGTGGTATCTTATTTAAGAAGACTCTTGGCCTGCTATATTTGCTTTTTAATTTTGTCTCTCTTTCTTGATACTGGAGATTGAACCCCCAATTTAACACTGAGTCACATAGCCATTCCCACCCACCTTGAGACAGGATCTCCTTCAATTCCCCAGGCCGGATTCAAACTTGTGGCTCTCCCGTCTCAACCTTCCAGAGTGCTGGGTTTACAGGCATGCACCACCACACCCAATTTACATTTAATTTAAAAAAAAAACTGTCTGAAATTTACATTTGTCCTCCCTTTACATACTCAGCCAGTAATCTCAAGCCAAAATACTCTTCCTTTTCTTCTGATTTTTTGAGGTATCATTTTTATACACACATCTGTTTTAAACCATATATCGAGTCCATTACCCTATTCCAAAACCATTAGCACATTGTTTTAGTTGCGTACATTTGTGACATATCTTTATTCTATTTCTCTTTTTCAAAATTGTCTTGGTTGATCTTTTGTATGTTAAATGAGCTAGAATTCCTTGCGAAAAACTTTAATTTTTCATTTCATAGAATAATTTTAGAAAAATTAATGCATTTACAATAGTGATTCTTTCCATGTATGAATATGTATTTCTTTTTGTTCTGGTCATTATATCCTAACAATTATTTTCCTCTCAAGATCTCTCTCTGTTCTAATAGTTTTCTTAGGTATTCACTGTTATTGTTATAGTTGTGAATTATTTGCGTTAGAGATGTAGAAGGAAACTTTTTGTGTTGACTTTATATTTGGTATATATTTAGCTGAAATGTCATGTTCTAATTTAATTTTCTAGAATTTTCTAAATGAATTTTTTTTTTATGAATTATGACAATTTTGTTACTTTTAAATCCTTACTTCTTATATAGGCCTTATTTCTTTGTCCTACTGAACTGGCTTAGGCCTTGAGGAAAAACAAACTATGAGAGGTAAGAGTAAGAATCTTCTGTTAGAAACCATAGTGAGATAGTAATTTTTTATTCATGGTGCGGGAGATTGAACTCAGAGCATCACATCTGCTCAATACATGTTCTCCCACCAAGCTACTTTCCCAGCCGTATAAATTTTTAACCTATTAAGTGTTTTCAGAGTCTTACTGATTCTTCTCTTGTGCATGAAATGCAACAGTATTCTCACAAAATAATGAAAATGTAAATAAATGTATACAACTCTTTATACATACTCCTATAATTTTGTAAACTGTATAAAGGCTGATAAATGTTTCATAGTCTTTGACCTAGTAATCTCACTTCTAGTAGCTTTGTCATATTCTGCTGACCTAGTTTCGTAAGAAAGTTTCTATGTTTGGATTTTAGATCTAGCTATTTAGAAGAAACATTCATTTAAGAAACACTGAGTACTTCCAGTGTGCCAGAAATGTTGATAGTCAAAGGACAAATGATACAAAACCACACAGATGTCTTTGGTTCTATGAACTTTTGTTGGAAATAATTTACTGCTAATACTGTCATGGGATGAGACAGTATCTATTTAGCAAAATCAGGAATATTTAAATTCTCACTCAATTAATCTTTGAGGTGTCTTAAGGAGTATGGTATAGTGAAAATTAAGTCAGAATAGTATTCTATCGCCTTGGGCATTGCCTGGCTTCAAATTCCAAAGAACTATACTAGTCTATATGAAATATGTCATTTTCTTTTATTTGTTAAACCTGCTTTCTCTTCTCACTTATTCTTGTGATTCTGTTGAGGCAAATGACCACTCATGTGGTGGTAAAGGAAATATGCAAGAAATAAGGAGGATTTTTTCAACTACCCCTTCTAGATCTTGTTGGGTATCTTGAAATCTAATATCTTGCTGCCTACCACTCTGCTGGCCAGTTTCTGTATTTAAAAAAGAAAACAGAAGGAAAAAAGAAGAATAAGAAAAAATATTTGATTTCTCTAGATATCCTTGGATGCTTTTTCCTTGGCAGCATAGAAGAAAGGAAAAAAGAAGGGCCATCCTCAGTCTGTTCTATTATAATGTGTAGCTACAGTACCAACTAATTTTTAATTACTTTAATTTTTGTTAAATGTTACAGTTACAAACTCTTATTGTACAAATTAATTGGATTCACTGTGATATTTCCATACTTGCATACATTATGCATTGACTGTCCATCTATTTTTTCTCCTTTCCCCTTAAGTCTCTCTTCCCCTCCACCTTTTTTTGTCTCTAAAAGTCTCTAAATTTCTTTCTGTTTTCCTTCTCCCCTTGCCCATCTCTAGTGGCTCCTATTCCATTCTGTAGTACTTCTACAAGGTTGAGTTACTGATGTCCTTAAATAAGTGAGAACATGTGACATTTGTCTTTCTGTGCCTGGCTTCAACTCAGTATAATGTTCCCCCGTCCATCCATGTTGCTGCAAATGACAGGATTCCATTCTCTTTATGACTGAGTAGTATTCCATTGTGAATATACCATTTTTAAAAATCCATTCCCCTCCTGAAGGGCATAAATTACTTTCCTTTCAGATAATAATGACTAGAAATAGCTATAAATATAGTTTGTTTCTAAAATGACTTAGCCTTTCACATTATCACCATCACTGTCACAATAGCACAACTTCTTTTTAAAATTTTTCTTACCATATTTATGTGATGAATTGACTGTATAGCCATACCAATAAGCTAATTGTTTTTCCCCTGTATAACATAAGCTTTTTCCTATGCTTTATAAAAATTGTAGTCCTAATTTTCCTAATTTACAACTAGTAATAGTCTCATTAGTACATATTTTATTCTTTAGTCATCCTATATTCAATTCTTATTTTTAAAGTTACACTTTAGAAGAAATCCGTATACACTTGTAACATTAACACAGTAACGATCTATTAGCACATGAGCTAATACTGATTCATAAGTGTAATAAATCTAAGTAATATATTTTTAGAACCGAAAAATGAAGGGCGACATACTTAGTTCTTCAAGACCAGTAATTTACCATCTAATTGGAAAGACAGAGATGCATTTATAATATACATTTGCCATACAGCATGTCCATTGTTAGGACACAGTTATACACATGATGTGTTTGGACAGCTGGTGGTAAGAAAGTAAATTTTGAACTTTGCTAGACCTAACTTCAAATCTCAGCTCTTGCTTATCTGTTTTGTGAATTTGGTGTTTTCTGTACCTCCTTAGAACCTCATTTTGCTCATCTTAAAATTGGGACCATAAAGCTCAGTTTATAAGGATATGAGGAGTAAATTAAATCATATATGTAAATACATGAAAAAATGTTCAGCATCTCTGACTATTAAAGGAATATAAATTAAAGCAACACTGAGAGTCTATCTGTCTTAGTTACTTTTCTTGTTGCTGAGACAAAATGCCCAGCACCCAAAATTAAAGGGGAAAAGGATTATTTGACTCACAGTTTGTAGAAGTTTTATTCTATAATTTGCTGGCTCCAAGGCAAAGTGGCATGGCAGGCAGGACTTAGCAAAGAGAAACAGTTCATGGTGGGCGGAAGGTAGCAAAGCAACAAGGGACCTTAACAGCATCTTTCTGCCCCTTTTTAAGACAGGTATCACTCACATGCTTAATCCTAGTGTCCATGAACCTAGCATTTCACCATGAAGCAATTTCAGCATCACATATTCTAGATCAAGTCACCTCTGAGAAAGCCCCACCTGTGACTTCATGAGGCTTTCAGGGGATGTCTGAACAAAAAGCCTTAACACCATCTTACTCCAGAAAGAATGGCTATCGTCAAAAAGTCAAATAATAAGAAATGGTGGCAGGGAAAAAGGAACTCTTCTACATTGTTGGTGGGAATGTAAACTAGTATAACCATTATGGAGATCAGTATGGAGATTCCTTTAAAAAATTAAAAATTCCATTCAATCCAGGTGTCCCCCTTCTAGGTATCTTCATTAAAGAATTAAAGACATCATATCATAGTGATACATGCAGCACAATTCATAATAGGTAAATCTTGGAAATGGCCTGTATGTCTAGCAACAGATGGGTGGTTAAAGTATGGTGTGCATACACAGTGCATACTACTCTGTTGTGAAGAAGAATAGACTTGATAAATTATTTGTGCAGCAAGAAAGAAGTAGATGTGGAAATTGGGTAATCTGTCTGGCTCATAGATGGGTTGCCTCTGAGAAATTTCAGTGGGAATCTTATCTTCCCTTGTAGGTAATGATACTGTGATACTCCTGAGAGATAGCTGAGCAGAGAAGATACAGATTTGGGAGACATTAGCTTAAATATTGTGAAAGTATATGGTCCAAATGAGTGAATGACTCAGAGATAATTTGAGAAGAGAAGAGAATACCCTGGAGAGTAGCATAGGAATTTTAGAAAGGAGAAGCATGCCAAAGATGTTGAAGCCAGGGTGGGCAGAGAAGATTGGAGAACCCTAGTGTAGGTAGTTACTAGTGAAACACAAGAAGAGCATTTCTGGAAGAAAATAGAATTAGCAGCTCTCGGGATTTGGAATAAGAACAAGTTGAAAGTAAGTTTACCAAAAAAAGAAATTATTAGTTACTTCATGATTTTTAACAGGTTGATGAGATGAACATCTAATTTCAGTAGTTTGAGAAGAGAATGAAGGATGAGAAATAAAGGAAACCAGGCTTTAAGAGTGCGGTATAAATTTAGATTTAAATGCTGATTTAAAAAGAAGAAGGGCCAGGCGAGGTGGTGCATGCCTGTAATCCCAGCAATTGGGAGGCTAAAGTGGGAGGATTGCCCTGAGTTTGAGGCCAACCCAGGCTGCGTAAGCAAGTTCAGGGCCAGCCTGAACTGCATAGCAAGACCCTGTCTCAAAAAATAAAATGAAATAAAATAAAATAATAACAAATAAAAAGAGGGCCAGGGATGTAGCTCAGCGGCACAGGGCCTGCCTGGCAAGCATGAGGCCCTGAGTTCAATTTCCAATGCCAAAAAAAAAAAAAAAAAAAAAAACAAGTGGGGAAGAAAAACTAACAGAGAAGGCGTTTCAGAAAAGGCAGGAAGTTAACCCAGAGTCCAATTTCAAGAAGAATAGAGTAATCAATAATATCACATGCTGCAGAGCAGTTCTGTAATGCTGATTGAGAAAACACACATTGGATTTGGTCATTAGGAGTAAGTTTTGTCAACCAGAAACTGCTTCCTGTAAGTGGAGCAGTTTGTTACTGAGAGTAGATGTGCTATGATCTAAACAGCACTTTTTTTATTTTTCTAGCACCAGTCATTTGTTTTTGTTGTTTTTCGTCTAGTATGGTTTATTTGGGCTAGTAAACATACAAACTAATAAGCACCTGAATCAGAGTAATGACCCTGATAATCGATGGTAAGATAAATGTCAGATTTCTTCTGCCATAGCACCTTTATAATTCAACAGTTGCTTGATATGTATGTAAAGAAATTAGGCTGAAAGATAGCATTTTAGGGTTTTGAGTATGAGTAATAAGGAGAGTAGGAGTAGTATTTACCAAAGTGGGTATTTAGAAGCAAGATTGAAAGATGTATGATTTTTTTTTAATTCAAAACGTTTATTATTTATTAAACTTGTCTTACTGAATGACTACTGTGTATTAAGCACGTTCTGTCTGGAACTGTGTTTGTTCCAGATGCTGTTGATAGAGCAGTGAACTTAACAGGCAAAGTCCCTATTTTCATGGCATTTGACATTCAGAGTGGGCTGAAGACAAGAAAAAAAAATTAAGTAAAAGGACAAGGTGATTTAAGACAAAACCAGATGATGATGGACTGAGGGGAACCATTTTTCAATGGTATGATCAAGAATAGCATTTTTGAAAAGGAAAGATTTGAACAGAGATCCGAATATTACCAAAGAGCCAGCTATGCAAAGATCTGGGTGCAAAGACATCCCCACCCAGACTGGGGAGTATATGCTAAGGCCCTAAGAAGGAAATGACTTCTATTTATTCAGGGCTAGAAGAATATCAGGAGCAGAGTAAGCAAAGGATCGACTTAATACAAGATGAGGTCCAAGGGCTGAATAGAATTAGTAGAGCCTTACAATTCTTGGTATGGATTTGGTGATATATTGGTACCAGTGAAAACGAAGAAAAGGTAGTATGTTGAACCTTAGCTGTCTGTGACACATTGGATGAAGAGCTAAGCATGATCAGACTTATGTATATATACTCAAGTATGATTTGCGTAGTATTATTTATTGAGATAACTCGCCAAGTTGTTTAGATGTTGAACAAGTAAGTGCTCATAATATAAAGGCTTGAGGAGTTTGTCAAAGAGCTGGCAAGGGATCTAAGAAACCTGGGGTCCTTTCCAGTTCTTTAAAATAATGAAGGTCATCACTGCACCCTGAAAGAAATGACCAGCTGTTGTGTGAACAATAGCTGGAAAAGTTACATCCAGAAATAATCTTACGACTTCAGGAGATGTGAAGAATACCTGCCAACTTTAAATACCTGCATCACCACAGGTATAATACCGTGCTATAAAGAGTATAGTCTTTGTTTACATAGACCTCCCCACTTTAAAAAATGTGCGTTTTGTTTTGTGTGCACAGATTGTATGTGTCATTGTACTGCTAGGTGCACAAGTAATAGTTTGCTTAGCCTTGATCATCTTTAAGGGATCTTTTTCACAATATTTAAAATTTTTGTGTGTTCAAAGGCACATAAAGGCATCATAATGATAGTTTATATTTATATATTGCCTTATAGTTGATTATGCCTTTACCCATGGAAAACCAATTTGATCTTCAGAAACAATTCTTTAAAATAGGTAACATGACAGAAATTTTAGGGAGGTCAGTGTTATTTTAGAGGTGAGGAAACTCAGGATCTCCATTGCACAGTCATGAATTCACAACTTCTGACTTCATTTATGATGCCTTCACATTTCACACAGACTCAAAGGTGAATAAAATTGTAAACTTCAGAAGAAGAACTAAAATACATATTCTTACTGAAACAGTAAAAAATAAATATGCATATATGTATGTATTTTTCTGCCTTCTCACTGTTTCTTACAATTGACCCTCTGATCTGCAGGTTTTACATCCTAGGACAACGATGGTGAACCTCTTATTAGAGTTTTCAGTGATAACAAGTAGCCAGCTGAGGCACACATGCCATAGGTTCACCACCACTGTCATAGTATTTAACTAATGGCAGATGATAATATTCAGGGAAAGAAATGCAACTATACAAAATACAAAAAATTTTTTCTTATAATTATTCCCTAAGCAGTACTGTATACAACTACTTACATAGCATTTACATTGTATTAAAGCATTCTAAGTAGTCTAGAGATGATTTAAAGTACATGGGGGAATGTACTTAGGTTGTATGTAAATACTGCATTTTGTGTAAGGGACTCGAGCATCTGTAGATACTGGTGTTGGGGGAAAGGGGGCTCGGGAACCCCAATCCCTTGGGATGCTGAAGAATGACTATATTTGTATTTTAGTTGTAGGTGCTCCCAAAGAGTTGAGAGTGCTGTGGAGACAAAAAGTTGAGTATCTTAGGCTAGGAGAATCAGGTTTACTTTTGTTTTAAAAAAGAGTGCTATTTTCTTACTTGGTAATTTTTACTGTTTTTTTTCCTTGATTGCTCCATATGTTTAAGGTATTGCAAGTGCAGTTTTAAACTCTTATTTTATTCCCAGGAGCCACACATTTGTTTTCGCTAGCATATTTTATCCTTTATTGCCACCCAACTCAATGGAGACTAGTGGTAACAGTAGCTAATGTGTAATGAACAATTCTGTTCCATGAACTATAGTAAGGGATTTGTAAGTATTTAATCCTTATCTCAATTTTGATGTGGGAGCATTCCTTTACACATTGATTTTTTTT
>RJWT010035831.1:0-13381 GCA_004365215.1 Cuniculus paca | reverse complement strand
TGCTGAAGGCTCTCTCTCTCTCTCATCCTTATACTAAATATTTTTCAGACATAGTAAAGTCTAAATCAAAGTTTTCACATCTGTGATATACCATAGCCCAGATGTATATGCAAAACATGCATATTCTGTCTTTAAATTTTGAGCCAATATTTAATGTTTTGGAATTTTTACAAAAAAATAGATTTTCTTTGGAAGAAATGGGAAGAACTAGCTGAATTGGGCCTGCATCTCTGTATTACAGCAACCAGCACAGCTGAGTCAGCCTCACCTCCAAGAGGTGGAGCTCCCCTTTTCTGTCCACAGCCCCTCATCCGAGGTAATGCCACATCTGCCTTTGCCCTGCAATGCCAGCCCTCAGTCAGTGTTTATGTTCGGCGTGAGTGTGAAAAGAACAGCATACTTTTCCTAACTGTCCTTTAATTCGTAAATCTGAAGCCGCAATGAAGTTAGTGTCTCATATCACTGTGCGAAGCAGCGTCAGCTCCCTTCATCCCTCACTCTTCCATTTGCTTAGTAATTTAATAAAGACTTTACTGTAGTGGTCAGGCACCGGTTCAGGTAGTGGAAATTGAGCTGTGTGAAGCGAGTCCCTTCAGATCCACCGTAAGAGGCAGGCTCCTTCTGAACGGCAGATCTCAGTAACGCAGCATACAGGCTGCTGCTCCTAAGTGACTTCTTGAGTCCTTGAGGAGGGCTGTTTACCTCTGATTTCAAACCAGGAATTTGATGACTCACAAGTTTTTAATATTTTCTGCTGTAAATAAGAGGTTCTATTTTGGAAACTTGAGTCTATTTTCTAAGTTTGAATTTCACATTAGGAAATCATGTGTTAATATATCTAGCCAAGGACCAAGCTTCTGATAAGACAGAGACTTGAGAACAAGAATGAACAGCTAGATGCTTCCAGGGCATTCTGAGCGCCCGCCCACCAGCCAGCGGTGATGGGGGAAGCAGCTCCCATCCAGCATCTCGGGAGCTCAGGGTCAGCATAAACAAAATCTGCCAAGGGGGAAACTTCAATGCAGCCTCTGCAAGCAGCCACTGCTGTCTGGAAAGGGAAGAGTTTATACTACGCTGTGAAAGACTTTTAATTGTACTCATTAGAAAAAAATAAACAGATGATGGAGAATTGCAGTGAAAAATGAAAATCAATTACATATGTTTCAGAAACAGCTTCCATTCTTTAGTAATTGGGTAAATACCTTGGGTGTGGTAAGCAACAGGATGGACTTCCCATGACTGTCAGAGCAGTGAGGGCACCTGCGTGTCGCCCAGTGTCTTTGGTAGGTTGGGACAGCAGTGCTGTGCTCAGTTTCCTCTCTGTCACACTCAGCTCAGACTCAGTACCACCCGAGAGCTCTTCCATTCCTCAGAGCAAACCCTAGCTCACGCTTGTCACTGTGAATGGTGATCTTCTTTTAACTTTAAAAAGAACTTCGACTTTTTTTGTGTTACACGTTGCATGTATACAAATTAGAAAACATTTGCAAGAAAAGATAAAAAATTAAAATTACTCAAAATTCCACCATGCAGAAATAATAAGTGATATTCATAAGTCAGGGAATGACTTTTTGGTCTTTTCCCTATTCATGTGTATACTTCTCTTAAATTAACCTGGGTTATATGGTATACATGCCTTTCCTTTAATATTTGATTAAGTGTATTTCTTCCTATTTCATTAAATATTTTTCTATAACTCACTGTTAGTAGCTTTATGGTATTTTATTCTATCAGAATATCAGTATTTATTTAATCATTCATTATTAGCCTACCAAATTTTACAATCATAAATTACCTGAGATGAAAATTCCTATTACCATACCTTAGTATACATATAAGTTTTTGGTGTACCTTTTTAGAAATGAAACAGAGGATATAGTTAAGGACTCTTTTCCTCTGCAGAAATTATCATTTAAGTAAGCATTTAAGTAGCATTTAGGCAAGCATTTAAGTCAACTCAGATTCTTGTCTACAATAAGCAGGTTTTATTAAATTTCCTTCTTTTCAAATGTTCTTATCCAACTGTCAGAACCCAATAAGAGCTTCTGACTGTGACTCTTCTCAGTGAAAGAAATTGAGAAACATAGAAATTTTGTTTCCTCTGTAGTATTGTGCAAGAGATTAAAAAAAAAATCTCAAGGAAAGAAACACGTAAGAGCTTCTATTTTGTTTTATACCAGATTTGTTTTCTTTTATTTTGTTCACTGTGGAGCTCAGGCACCCATAGCAGATTTAATCATACTCTCTGGTGCTTAGAACTTTTCCCCATCTATCCGTGCAAGGTTCCTCTCTCGTCTGGTTTATTCCCTTTGGCCACACTTCCCACTGCCTTTCTCCTTGCCCTTTCCAAGCAGCTTCTTAACTTGCTTTATGTGGTTCCTTAAATCTCTGCACCTTCTCATATTCTTCTCTTATGGCTCCTTATGAATGATATTGTGCTGCAGATCTTACTCGTTTCTAACTTCTGACAACTTATCTCTAAAAGTCACTACTTTAAGGGATAAAAGTCCTACTCCAGTAGGACTGCACCCTTATAAAAAAGCAAAACTTAGACCCAGATACAAGAATAAAGGGAGAACTGGAGACCGTGAACTTGAAGACAGCCTGGCCGGGCTTCCTGTTGACTCGACAAAAGGAAACCTTGAGAGGACATAATCGCCCTGTCCCCCAGTTCCTCTGTGAAGTCATTTGTCTGACTTCGCCTCTGGCCAGTTCTGCTCCAGCCACACTGGCTTCCTTGCTGCTTTTTAAAACCCACGAGCAGGCTCCCACTTCTGCATTCATGTCCCCCTGCTGGGAGGTCCTTTCCACAGACACCTGCATAATTAATTCCTCTAAGTCTTTCCTCAGTTAATCCCATGATTGGCCGAGAAATGGATAAAAGAGCGCCAGCTGAAATGCTGCAGAGAGTCGTGTTATTTCTCTGTTCATGTCAGAGCTCTTGAAACTATGTCCTTGTTTTCCCCAAATCTTCAGAACAGAAAATATAGATAAGCTGAGGGTGTTGGTGGAGAGGGCAAAGCTATTCTACTTGTACATGAGAAAGTGCTGGCTGAGAAGGGAAGGATTCCTGGTTCTCTGTTAAACCCTTTGTCTTCTGTGAACTCTGAGGATGCCCCTGGGGACATTATCCTGAGGTGGCTCCTTCCCTACAGTTTCATGTGTCTCCCCCAGCGTATCACAGAGGTTAGCATGCTGTGCAGGAAGACAGGCATGGGACAAGCTCGGCCACACTGGGAGGGGAGGATGGCGCCCAGCCGAGCTCAGGCAGAAACCCAGGTGCTCAGACACCAGCACCTCTGACGGTGGAGTGGGAAAAGAGCCTTTCTTCTATTCAGCAGCCGGCTTAAACTTTCCCTCATGGTACCGTTCTGTCACAGCCTTCTCTGCGAAGCTTTGTTGACCCCACCTTTATTGCATAGCCTGCTTTGTTAGGTGTCCCTTCCTGTGTGCACTTCCATCACGTGTCTTCCGCTAAGCACTGCGTGCATTCAGCGATCTGCTGATGGTCCTCTGTACTCCGCAGCGTGACCTCCTTGACGGCAGGGGTGGTACCCTGATCGTCTGCACCTCTGCATCTTTACACACAGTACAGTTCGTAAGCCGTGGGAAAACCTCGATCGGTGTTGATGGATCAGTGCGTGAAGGGTGCCTGGGCCACTCTGAAGGTGCAGAAAGTCAGGTGCTTTACGTAGGAGTCAGGAAGCTTCTGAGGAAGCTGAGAAGCTGGTTACTTGCTAGGGCTATGTTTGATGTTCTTTTCTTGGTTAGGGTTGATTCTGAGATTCCTGTAGAGAGCCCTTCCTAGTCTTCATTACCTCTGGGAAGTTTATATTTGTAATCCCATGGAAAAGTTATTGGAATCCTAGTGAATTAGTTCCAATCTACCACTACCAGTGCAATGATGTATGGAGAGAATAAAGACACTAAGGCATATTTGCAGTTGTGAGAAAACAAGGTCTAAATCCAGCTAGGTTGATGGCTAACCAGAACAAAGGCTGGGACCCAGGGCTGAACCCGGGTTTTATTAATTCAAGAAGAGGGAAATGACTCGGGGATTAGCAACTATAGTTGTGGCAGGAAGTACATGAGTGCTGTGAGCTAGGCTAGGTAAGAGGCCTGAGATCACCTCTGCAATATGCAAAAAGAGTAATCAGAATAACACAATTCTAGGCAGTATCTAATGTTTTGGGGTTGGTGCTTCAGCTCTGATGTGTAATCTTTCATGCCCTGGAAAGTCATAGCCTCTTATCTCAAGGTTTGATCCCAGCTGACAGGACAGCGTCCGCGTGGAGCATGGCTCTCCCTCCTGCCTGCTCACACATACTTCTTGGGAGCTACGGGCAGGGCAACCCTGATCTGTCATGTTGCTTCAAAGACTATACATCAGCACCTTGACTAGACTGATTTACATTGCTTAAAGCCAATTGAAGGGATAGGAAAAGTCCTAGCCAGTTCCGTACATATCAATACGTGGAAATAGGGCCAGGTTTAGCCAAAACGGAGATAATTGCTCTTTTTTCAAAGAGAGTCATCCAGGTAGTCCTCCACAGATTCCTTTAAATTTACAGAGAGAAAAGAGCCTAGAAAGCTGTGACTAAAGTGAAAGTATTTTTTATCAATCAGATTTCAGTTGCCACACACTGGCCAATGAAAATGAAAAAAAGATGGCATTCCAGAAATGTTCCAATGATTACAGTGCTCACATGCAATAGATAATGGTTTATCAGTAGTCCTTACACTGTTAAATCTCTCTGGGACTGATGACACTTAAAAGGCAGGCTGTGCAGACTGCAAGCTGGAAGATCCCAGTCTTTTCAGTTCTCTCAGGGCTGCATGAATTCAGGCTTCTCCTTTCAGAGAGACAGAGATCACACAAGGTCTCACTGCTCACCCCTGGGGTTTGTGGTGGAGGTGGGAGAGGACCACAGAGGCACAGCCAGGGATGCTGGCCAGACTGAACGGAGCTTGCAGGACTGAAGCGAGACTGGAAAGGGGTTCCCTTTTTTCCTTTCCTTCCCTTCCCTTCCCTTCCCTTCCCTTCCCTTCCCTTCCCTTCCCTTCCCTTTCCTTTTTCTCCTCTCTTCTCTTCTCTTCTCTTCTCTTCTCTTCTCTTCTCTTCTCTTCTCTTCTCTTCTCTTCTCTCCTCTCCTCTCCTCTCCTCTCCTCTCCTCTCCTCTCTCCTCTCCCCTCCCCTCCCCTCCCCTCCCCTCCCCTCCTCTCCTCTCCTCTCCTCTCTTCTCTTTTCCTTTCTTTTCTTTTTTCTTTCTTTCCTCTCTTTTCCCTCTCATTTCTCCCTCCCTTCTTTTCTCCTTCCTTCCTTTCCTTGTATTAGAAGAAGTCACTCAGATGGTGAAAGGAGCCCAAAGCTGAAATCAGATCTGGAGTATCCGTAGTGATCCTGACCATGCCACTCACCAATTTTGTGACCCTGGACAGTTACTTGTTTGCTCTGCCTCATTTCCCTCCTTTGCAAGATGAGTAGGCTGGGCTGCATAATCTCTGAGTTCTTTTTTCAAGAATTGGAGAAAACAATGCTGAATTTGATTTTAGAAAGGCTGGATTTGAAGTTCTTATAATACATCTTTGTATAAATGGCAAGAAGTACAGTTCTTGAAATTAGAAGTCTGGTTCTTGGAAAAGAACTGGGAGTGAAGGCACAGATTGAGGACTCTTTCCATAAGGGTCAACTAGAGCAACGAGCTTTGGGATCAGCTAAACTGCTAGTGAAGGTGCAGACTATGTGTCAGAATGAATTGGTAACAATTAAATTCAAAGTTACAATGCACTAAGATCGGATTGGTTTCGTTTTTCTATATTCTAGGGAATAATTAAAGGCAGGAAAAAGTTGTGTTTTTTTATTATTTGCTGAATTCCATGATATAAGTCCTCTCACCAGGGCCCATTTCACACCACCAATGAGAGGTCCCTGGAAACTGAGCTGAGAAGAGCATTTTGCCTCGGAGACACGGGAGACATAAGTATCTTCAAGTGGATAGGTAATGGCACAGAGACGAAAGGATTAGGAAGTGAGGAGTTTGAGTATGTGCTACCTTTGTTTTTAACATAATTTGTTTAACTCAAAGTTTACATGATTTAATTTTTTAAATGGCTGTGTTCAACACTGAAATTTTAACTATCACATGTTTTAGCAATCAAATTTAACTTGTTCTCTCAAGTGATATGAGCTGGCTTCACACAGTACTGAAGTGGATATTATACAGGGTAAGTCACTCACTTAAGACCACACACAAAACTTCTAGCCAAGGTTAGAACACTTTTCCAGATATTACTGGAGATCAGGCTCTTAACCACTAGCCTATCATTTGTGAAAGTATAAAGTGCTGTACTGCAAATAGTGGGGAAAAAAGTTGCATTTCAAATTTGAAAAAAAGTGTGTGGTCTGAAAGTGTCATTTAATAAGGACTTCTAGTGGAACAGCTGTCACAGTCAGAAAAATCACAGAGCTATTCCTGCTGTTCTAGTTCAGTTTCTTTCTTTCTTTCTTTCTTTCTTTCTTTCTTTCTTTCTTTCTTCCTTCCTTCCTTCCTTCCTTCCTTCCTTCCTTCCTTCCTTCCTTCCTCCTTTCCTTTCCTTTCCTTTCCTTTCCTTTCCTTTCCTTTCCTTTTTTTTTTTAATGAAACAGGGTCTCACTATGTAGTCCACCCTTGAATACACTGTGTAGCCCAGGTTGGCCTCAGACGTACAGTGATCCTTCTGCTTCGGACTCCCAAGTGCTGGAATTATGGGCATGCGCCACCAAACCTAGCTCTGGTTCAATTCTTGTGCCTCAGTTTCCCTATTAAGGAATGCTTTAACATAGTCCTTTCTGAACCTGTGTTTAAAAATCATAGAATTTATGGAGACCTTATCTATCTTATAAATAGGACATGTATAAATTTAAATGGTTGTTATTATTAGTTTGAAAATACTTCTATGCTGACCACATTGAAAATAAAAAATAAACATAACTAATACTTATTGTTTAACATCTACAGCTTACTATAATCTCTTTGTACACAAAGCATATAAACTTTTTTTTATACTAGTCAAATTTAACATCTGGCAACAATTCTTAGATTTTGATGAACCAGATGCCAAAATGATGCCTCTCAGGGGACAAAGATCATGTTTCCCACTCCTGAAGAAAAGGTTTTTTAAAAATCTTATGCTTCCTGAAAGCCATACTTAGGTTTCTTCTCGCTTCCCTATCTCAGGAAGTGACTTCCACATAGAATTTTACAAACTGTTCTCAAAACTCGATTTCGGTCTTTCGACCAGAGTGAAGCATGCAGCTGTGAAGCCGTCCTGCTCAGTGAATCCAGGCAAACCGAGTAGCTCTGCAGACCCCTGTGCTGCAAGGAGAAAGAATCTCAGTGGCCATTCTCTGGGTTACTAGGTGAGAAGGCCACAGTGTGATACAGGGGAATTGCCGCTGTGAGAGGAGAACAAGAAGGGTGCCCTGGAGGAGGAGGACAGGCATTCAGGACAGCCCTTGCCTCTGGCCCATCGCAGTCCTGGACCTGGGGCTGCAGAAGGAGAGAAACAGCAGGAGGCGGGACACCTGGTGCCCGCAGGCCAGGCTCCGCTTGCCCTCTAACCCCCATCCACACTGGACAGTGCAACTCTTCTTCGCGCTTAGATGGAACTGGAAACACAGGATCGTCCAGAGAGGTAGGGTGGTGGGGCCACAGCAAGACAACCACCAGGCCCCACAATATTCGGGAGCCAGCAGAGGCTCTTAGCGCAGGCGCTGGGGAACGTTCTGCTGCTGGTGCTGTGGTGCATTTGCACGCAGTAAGGCAGCGTTCCGTACTGTTGGCTCCCTTTCAGTGCTTCTTTCTGCTTACTAAGCCAGCCTCCTTGGAGGTCACTCAGAGGTCACAAGGATGCACGGATTGGACTGAAGTCACCACAGTGCACATGAGTCACTGGATCGGTGCTGCAGAATGGAAGAAACAGCTGGACACAGGACAGGAACATGGCGCGGATGTTTCTAGCTGTCCTGGAGGGTCTGGCCCTGGTAAGACGTGATCCCTGAGGTGCCGAGCCCCTTCCTTGTTTCTGTACCTGGAGCTACACAGAAGGGTCTGAGCGGATCTTTGGTACCAAGCACTTTGGTCTTCACTCCTTACGGCTCACAGGCTATTTCTTGCACACAACGCTCTGTGTTGTCCCACTGATGGTTTCAGACCCACCCAGAGGCAGCTGGAGAGAGTTTCACTGCAGCAGTAGCAGCTACCTGTGGGGACTTGAAGTGTGGGCACAACTGGTGAGGCCAGTCCCCCCAACTTCCTGACCAGCAAAGGGCAGGGGGACAGGATTGCAGTTGTCAAAACGGAAGCCAAATTCACCTCACCACTGAACGAAGACAGATTCAGACCCCAGCTGTTGTAAGAAGGAATCCTACACAGGAAATGCACAGATATCAGCTGTGATGAGGCCTGGGATTTTAACAGGGCAAAACATTTTGCTTTCCCCTCTCAGGCAATTTTTAAAATTTGATTTATTTCGCCCATTATTTCAGTGAAGAGAAAGCACAACTAATGGTTGGCCTGGAAGATTCTGGCAGGAATATTTGAGTCATAAAATATTAGCCGAACATCTTTTTGGCTATTCTAATATAAACTTTGTGGGAAACTCAGCACTCCATGCCAGGACAAACTCAAAGTCTCTTCTCAAAGGTTCCTTCCCACTCTCTTGCCTACAAACAAATCCCATTGGTCAGTAGAGCCAAGTTTTTGGCTCTGTTGCAGGGAATCACCCAGCTGTGGCTGTTTGTTGCTGTCATTTTTTCCCCCTTGCTCAGAAAATCTTTTCATAAATATGTTTCCAAGATAGCAAGAGGGAAAAAGTTGTTTGTTCATTGTGTGGAAGCCACTGTAAGAGGTGGCAGCAGGAGATTAGAGGAGGGTCTGAGATTCAAGGGAAGAACTTGGAAGGGTTCTCATCCCTGGAACTGTGTGTTGTGATGGGAAGAAGTGATGTCCAGCCCTGGTGCCACCATTGTTATATGATTCAAAACTGTTCGGTCATTCACCAACTCTTGTCTCACACCCTGTGTTCAGCACTGGGAACTCATGTGGAGGAATAGATAAAGGATATATTCTTGTGTTCGTTACTTTTCTCATTGCTGAGACAAAATACCCGACACCCAAAGTTAAAAGAGGAAAGGTTTATTTGGTTCACAGTATGTAGAGGTTTCAGTCTATACTTGGCTGGCTTCAAGGCGGGGTGGCTTGGTAGAGGGGCAGCTCAGAGAACACAGTTCATGGCACTCTCAAGATAGCAAAAGCAACAAGGCCTCTTTCAACACAAGCCTCTTGCTGTCTCTTACATTGTGTCCAGGCTACTGGGATTAGGGCAGTACCAAACCAATCAGTGGCCTAATCCAGCAATAATCTACCCTTAATCCCAGCACCCTTAACCCAGCATTGTACCATGCATCAATCTCACACTCTAGGTTCAGCCATTTCCATAAAAACCTCATCAAAAACTGCAGGAGGCTTTGGGGGCACATACAGACACAAACCATAACAGCTCTCAATCATACAACTCCTCTGAATAGCATGTCTGTATGTTCGCAGCATGAGAAATGTGCAAACTGCAGAGAGTTAGGGTCCTCTATCCCTCGCTGTCAGTCCTCTGCTTTTCTAGGGGAGAAGGTTGTGCCCAGAAGAACAATAAGAGGAAAAGTAGATCCCATATTACACGGTCATATTTTGTGCTAGCCATTTTTATACACATGGCCTCATGTTATTTTCTCAACAATCTCTTTAAAAATTATATTATGCTCACTTTACAACTGAGAAGACTAAGAGTGAGAGAGTTGATCTGCCTTTGTTAAAAGTGAGAAGGAGCCAGAGGGAGACTCAAACCCCACTCTGCTGACTGTGAGCCAGCATCGCTCCCTCCTCCCCTCGTCTCCACGTTTGTGCACGTTCATCATCTCCCCTGGAGCACTTACGGAAAATGTACCTAAGATTCCTTGGCAGTACAATGCGAAAATCCCCCCTTCTTGATTCTGGGTCTTCCATTAGTTTTCCCCACCTCCTCATCCACTAAACTTCTCATCGTCTCCTAAGGGTCATTTGCCACTTTGGCCATGGCCAACACTCCTGTGGCTTTGCCTCAGCTGTGCTTATCTTCAGCTTGGACTCATGCCTAATCTTGCCTGTGATGATATTCTACACTCTTTCTTAGACTTTTTCCTACTCTTAAATCTAATTCGTTAACTCTTCCAACACAGAAGAAGGTTTTATCCCTTGGGAGGAAATAGGACACGCAGAGAGTATACGAAAGAGTTACGGCCCATTTCTTTGTTGGTGTTTTCCTGCAAGGAAAGGTCTGTAGCAGGAGATGGTTTAAAAACTATTCAACGGCATTTTTATGTTGTCTTTCTCAAAAGATGCCATTTTCTGTTTCTCTTTATCTGATTATACATTGTCACTACAGAAGGTTCACAAAACGTAGAGACTGTCCCTGTTCAGAAATGGTCACTGTTAATCTTTTGGTGTTCTGTTTTTCTTTATGCTACAGTTAATTCTATGCTGCAGTTAATTTAATTGTCAAGTTGTTTATGCAAAGTAAACTGTTAGGATAGTACATACTTAACTTTAGAGGCTGGCTAAACTATGGCATCCAGTTATTTAGTCGAACAACAGTCTAGGTGCTGCTGTAAAGGCGGCTCCCTTTCCTCCTCCTCCTCCTCCTCTTTCTCCTGCCCTTTGTCTTCCTCCTCCTCTTTCTTCCTCCTCCTCCTTTCCCGCTTCTCCTCCTTCTCCCTCCCCTCCTCAACCTTATACTCCCTCCTCTTTCTGCTTCATGGAAAAACATTTAAACAAACAGACTTTGACTAAAGTATTCCACCCTCCAACAATGCATACGGACTTGATCCAGTAAGTTACTCTTTAAGAATAAAGACTGAGTTTTCAAAAAAAAAAGAAGAAGAAGATGAAGCAATTCTACCTCAAGACCACAATTTAGAAATCTGTGTAAGTTTCTAGTCTGCAAACTTAGGATTCAATATACCATTAACTGTTTCCTGATTTTTTAGCCTCCTAGCCTGCTCTACAAATTTCAGATTTGCCAGCCCTCATAATCACACAAGCTGATCCATAATGTAAATCTATAGCTACATAATCCTGTGGGCTCACTTTCTCTGAATACCCTGCTCTGCTTTCCTCCTGCTCACCCATTTCCTGTGGGTGAGCACTTCTCAGACTCTTCATGTGCATCTGGATTACTGGGGAGCCTGTTCAGGCACAGCTGCCAGGTCAGAGGATGGTGGGCTGAGAGCCTGGATGTCCACCCCACTCCCAGAAATGCTCATGCTGAGTGGCAAAATTTTATGTACCCAACTTTAGAATTATATTATGACTTCAGTTATTCTCCTAAAACATTCATATTAACTGTATTACACTCCACCAAATGGATTGCCATAATTTAGTTAACCCATTTCTAATGGCCCTAGTCTTAGTTTGGTGTCAGTTTTCCACTGTTACATAGTGCTGCCTGATGGTGTTGTGGTCAATAATGGACCGCATAAGACACTGGTCCCACGTTCGGGCGTCCCTGGGGTCCTGCCTGCCTGCACCCTGCCCATTTACCCAGAGAGGCCCAGCGGCAGCTGCTCTGGGCTCGGCTTCGGTTGGGGGCATGGCCAGCGAATTTCACCTAGCCATTCAGCTTGGGACTTCACCAGGAGCCCGGTGGGGGTTTGTGTCTGTCCCCCATTGGCCCGGGCCATTTGGGGCATCTCTGGGGTCCTGCCTAGGCCACACCCATTCACCAGGAGCAGCCTGGCAGCTGCTTCTCTGGGCCTTACCTGCGTTGGGGGTGCGCACAGCAAATTCCACCTGGCTGTACAGCTTGGGACCTTGCCAACAGACAGGTAGGAGTCTGGGCCCCCTCCCCATTGGCCCGGGAAGTTCGAAGCTTCCCTGGCATCCTGCCTGGGATCTGCCCAGACACCGCCCAGCAACAGAACAGCCACAGTGGTAGTCTTGGCTGGAGCTGAAGGTATGCATTGTGAGTATCACCTAGCCTTGGCACCTCAACTGTGCACGTTGGATTCATCTCCAACAGTGGAATACAGGAAAATGACAAAATGAAAGAGCAAAATGCAATCTTGCACCTCCAGTCCTTCCCAAACAAACCAAAGAGACATTGACACAGAAGAAAATATGAGCCACACACCTGAAACTTCGGAAATGATAGCAAATGAAGTAAAGAAACAACTCTATGAGACTTTAAAGGAACTGAGGTTAGAAATGATTTCCCAGGTAAAACAAGAGATGATTAATGAAAGAAATGCTAAGCACATCTAAAGAAGATATAGTTGGAAAAATAGAGGAACACTGCAAAAGGATGCAAACCTTGAATGAAGAATACAAGAAAGAATTAGAATGCATGAAACAGATTCAAAGAGATATCCAGAAATCAAGAATGCCATCGAAAGCTGGCAAAGCGGCCCCAGTGAATGTGAAAATAGAATTTCAGACCTCGAAGACATGATGGCAGCTAGTGAGGAAGCAAGGAAACATCTTTTAAAAATAACAAGGAATCAGAAAATAGCAATTCAGCAGTTGCAAGATGACGCAAAGAAAAACAATATAAGACTAACAGGTGTAAAGGAAAAAGAAGGAGAAAACACAAATGATATAAAATCACTATTTAAAGAAGTCATAGCTCAAAATTTTCCAAACATGGGAAAGGAAGCTGACATACACATAAGTGAAGCATATAGAACTCCAACTACCCATAACCAAAATAAATCAACACCCAGACATATAATTATCAGCATTCCAGAAATTCAACATAAGAACAGAATATTAAAAGCTGTGAGAGAAAAGAAGCAAATCACCTATAAAGGAAAGGCCATCAGAATCACAGCAGACTTCTCAACACAAACAATGAAGTCAAGAAGAGCATGGAGTGAAGTACTTCAAGTCCTAAAAGAAAACAACTTCCAACCCAGACTGATGTACCCTGCAAAACTATCCTTCAAAATTGATGGAGAAATAAGATACTTCCATGACAAAGAGCAGCTGAAGAACTTCATGACCATCAAACCAACCCTGCAAAGAATACTGAAAGGTACTCTAGATAGATATGAAAATAGCGATGACATCAAAAACATCAACAGAAGAAGAACACCAAGCAGGGCAAACAATTAAGCAGAGGGAAAAGATAAAGAAACCACTGCAGAAAGATAACATGACTAAAACAAGCCAGTATATATCAGTTATAACCATTAATGTAAATGGCCTCAATTCACCAATCAAAAGGGACAGGCAGAATGGATCAAGAAGGAACATCCAACCATATGCTGTCTTCAAGAAACCCATCTAACCCAAAAGGAAATTCATAGACTGAAAGT
>RJWT010035830.1:0-13383 GCA_004365215.1 Cuniculus paca | reverse complement strand
CAATCCCAGTTCATCTGACTTACCCACTGCTGGGATGTGTGTCCACACGTGGGTCTTCGGAGGTCCCTGCCTGGGGCGGTCCAATGGCATGCATCCCACTGCAGCTGCTGCCACGGGTGCCTTACTGGCTCCCTGGGGGGAGATTTCTAGTTTTCAAAATACTTATTGAAATCATTTCTGAAATTTTGTCATATTGAAGGTCACATTTTAAATTCATTTTACACTTCGCTAACTTCAAACCTACAGTTTCAGCGTATTTGTCATTTTACAGGCTGCGGCAGGGCCAATTCACTTAAAGAAACACCTATTAAGTAATGTCTGTGGCTACAAGGCACCATGCTTGGTGCTCAAAGTAGAAACAAAGATGAGCAGGAGGCTCAGGGCCTGAAAAAGAGTTTTTCTTTATTTGCCTAAACAGATTACAATTTTTAAAAACTTATTCGCTGAAAAGTAAATACAGCAAATTCTAAAGTTTAGACTTATGCTGCTTGTTTCAAGCCCAAAGCTATGAGATTGACTCTCAAGGAATTTGATAAAGGTCAAATAAGGACTACAAGAAAAATTGGTACATAATGAATATGTTTCTACATGCCAGGCAGAAGTCTGGTTTTAAGCACCTCTTGATGCTCTCAGTGTCTCTGGTATAATCAGGACACGATGTGGAGTATGTATATCTCCTTAAGTTTATTTTAATGGAAGACGACCTGTTTTACAGGTGAATAAACATGTCACAGAGAGGCAACTTTTCAATTATTCATGATGGCATTTATTTGGATATATGGCCCTAAATTCTCTATGGAGTAATTCTATTTTTTCCTTTTTATTGTGACCAGTGTGCCCAGATTGTTCTCCTTATCTTTTTGGTTGTAACAAGATGCAGAAAGTATAAGAGTTTTTGTGACAGTCTTGAAAATCTTTCTGAGAAACCCTTTATGCCTACGATCTGTTAACAGGCCCCTTGTGGCCCAACATGATAGGCCAATATGAGTCCTTTTGCTGGGTTCTTTTTTTTTAAGAGAAAAAAGAAAAAACAAAAATCAAGAAGCAAAAACTACAAAACAACAACAAAAGCGAAACGACAACAACAACAACAAAACAATAGCTATATAGGTTTTCAAAACAAGATGATAGGAATTTAACAATGGTTGTTATACTGCATATTGTGATCTTCAAAATAGTTGCTCAGATTACCAGATACAGGAATAAAACAAAACAGTAAAACAGAACAAAACATGGGATTTTAGAAACAAGACAGAAAGAAATTCCCTGCAGTTGCCATAGTGCACACTGCCATCCTTGAAATAGATAACCCAGACCACCAGCCCCAGGCCATCAAAGCAATCAAACAATGCACACATCCTGTTATTCCTTTCACTTCAGTTGCTGTCATCTCACCCTGATTTCCTCTGAATCTGCCAGTTGCTTATGGGGTTGAGGGATAACGGGGTGGAGAGGGGGTGGTGCTCTTCTGGTTTCCCAGCGCGCACCCCGGTGGCTCATAGGGAAAGTGTGGTTTCACTTCTTTCTGAGGCTCTTCCCACTCCCCATGGCGGACCCTGGCTCACGGAAAGGTGTGGTTCAGCTCCTTGCTGAGGGTCTTCCTGCTCCCCGTGGTGGATGCTGGCTCACGGGAAGGAGTGGTTTGGCTTCTTGCTGCATCTCTTCCCACTCCCCAGCTCCCTGTAGTGGACCCTGGCTCTCGGGAAGGCATGGTTCGGCTTCTTTCTGAGTCTCTTTTTGCTGGGTTCTTTGGTGTCTATTATTTCAATGCATTGTCAGTTGTTCCTGTTATTTGTTAGGTCAGCTACTATTTTCTAATTAAAATTTTGTTATATTTTTTCTGATGATAAAAGTATTATTTACTCATTATAGAAAAATTAGAAAGAATGAAAATAACTAATATTAATATGCATGTAGCTTTTAGTCCCTTTTTACCTTAAAATGTTTTATTTATATTTTTAAAATATTTACTTTTAAAAATAAAGTTGTATGGGTATATTCAATTGCAGGCATACATACATGTATATATATATATTATATATATGTGTGTATATGTATATATAATCTTACACATAATCTTATCCCATTTTTCCCATTTAACACTGTGTAATAATTTTTCATATAATTGAAAATTGTCTTCATTTATATTTTATATTTTATAATATTTTATTTTAAAATAAAATAATTTACATTTTGCTCACTTTAATGAATATGCAATTATTTCACATAGTTTAAAATCAGAAAGTACAAAAATATATATGATGAAAGTCTTCCTTTACCTTTTTACCTTTCCACTTCTTATTCTCTGTAGACAACCAATTTTAACAATTTCTATGTACATTTCCAGAGATAATACTATGTAAAACATCTACATTTCCTCACAAATTGTAGTATTTTTTATTGTTTGGTACATATTTTACTTAAGGATACGTCATGTGAATTTTTTCATATAAATGCATAAATAACCCTTTTTTCATAGGCCAAATAGTATGTTGGTGTATAGATATATTATGATATATTTTACTTAGCTTCTACCAACGGACATTTAGGTAATTTACAAGATTTTGGTATCACAAACTCATTTCAAAGAATAAATTCTTGGAACTGAAATTACTAGGTCAAATGATATTTGCAGTTTAAGATGTAATAGACATTCTAAATACATAGAATATGGTACTAGATCTTAAGTCTTGCCTTTATTTTACTTTACTTTACTTTACTTTTCATGGTGGTTGAGATCAAACCTAGGGCCTCGTGCTAGGCAAGTACTCTACTGTGAGCTGTACTTCTCTGCCCACTCTATGAATATTTCTTAAATGAAAGGATAAGTCTCTAGATTGTTCTCCATAGGTTATGTCAGTTTACATTCCTGCTGGCAGAGTGAGAGTAAAATCTCATATTCCTGTGTCCTCTTCAACACAATTTTGAGATTCCATCTTACCCGAGGAAAAATGGCCATCATCAAGAAATCAAATAATAACAAATACTGGCAAAGCTGCAAGGAAAAAGGATCCCTTCTTGTTGGTAGGAATGTAAACTAGTGTAACCACTGTGGAAGTCAATATGGAGATGCCTCAAGACCTAAAACTAGAAATCTGCTTGATCCAGTGATTCCTTTCTAGGTATCTACTCAAAAGAGTTGAAGATGTCCATGCACACCCATGTTTATAGCAGCAAAATTTCTAACAGTTAAATCTTGGAAGTGGTCTGTACGTCCCTCAATAGATGAATGGATAAAGAAAATACACAATGGAGTACTATTGTGCCTTAAAGAAGGATAAACTTGAATGATTTGTAGGAAAATGGATGCACCTTGAAACCATAACGTTAAGTGAAATAAGTCAGACACACAAATTTTTAATAATTTTTAACAAATATTCTCCCATTTTTGAGCATTTAAATTATTTGCAGTTTTTTCTGTGCTATATTATGATGCTGTGATGAGCAATTCTGTGTATAAATGTTTATAATTACCTACCTTAACATAAAATTTTGGAGTACCCAAGAATAAATTATAACTTTTTAAATATATTTCCAAATTATTTTTCAGAAAGGTTATGCCGTTTGATATTCCTATCAGAAATATGTGGGTATATACATGGTTGCTGACTTACTCCTAAAATCTTAGCATTCTAGGAGGTTGAGGCAGTAGGACCACAAGTTCAAGCTCAACCTGGGCGATTTAGCAGACAGTAAGACCCTTTCTCAAAAATAAAAATATAGAAGGGGTTTGGGATATGGCTCAGTGTGAAGGGCTTCGTTTGAATTTGTAGTACCACCAGGGAGAAGAAGAAAGAAAGAGAGGGCTAGGGAGAGAGGGAGGAAGGGAATGGGTAGAGAGACAGAGAGAGGCAAATGTCCTAGTTGCTGTACTGTAGCTAATCATTTTACTATGATTTTTTAAAAATAAAAATGAAGAATATTCATTTTATATTTGCCAGGTACCTCTGAGTATTCTTAAATGAGATTTGGTTTCCAGACTGCTCAAGTTTTCTTCTGGGTACAACTTTTTAAAAGTTCTGACTGATTGTAGGGTGGCTTTTTTTTAAGGTCTGTCTAATCTAGGACCTTATGTTGGTTCTGATAAGCCTGGTGATTTCCACTCATCCTGAGTTAGACTTAGATTGCCAGAAGTTCTTTCTGGGTTTGTAGAGATCTATTGTGACCAAAGTGGAATTGCCTCCTGTCTGTACAAATTTGACAGCTCCCAGAAGGTGATGACAGGTGAATGAATCATATTAACTACTGTTTGCTAAACTGATAAACTTTGGCTAATATCTCTGAGGCTGAGGATCTCTTAAACATCTTCCTTATAGGGGAATCAGAGCTGTGTTTATAACCAATGAGTTTCTGGCATCTTTAAATACATGTATTTTAGTGGCGACTTCTATATTTTAAAGGACTATACTTTTTCTGCTTTCTAAATTTGTTTTGTTTCAACTGATAACCACATGGCATACATTTGCATGCAAATGCTTGTAAGTTTATAGGTATTTAAACCCCAGAGGTTAAGCGATTATTGTTTTTTCACTGCAAGTGTCCTAACTAGTACTTGGTTATATTTAATGTGCATTTCACCACCCCACTCCTTGGGACAGCAGTGTGTGTGGTGGAAGAAGCAGTCATGGATGTGATAGTGTGCTAGAAATGCTCTTGATGCTGATTTTCACCGTGGCTTAGCTCTCAACCTCAATTTCTTCATCAGTAAATAGAGATAACAATAATATCTTCTTAACAGGCTTGTTGTGAGGGTTAACTGAGATAACATATAAAGTGACAAGTTTAGATGATGGCCTATAGCTATTATTTAATAAATGTTAGCAAAGAATTGCATCAAGTAGACTGTGGATCATTTTGAATTATAGACTATCATTGAGGGACCCATTTAAAAATTATTATTTGTAGAATCAGTAATATTTTGCCAAATCAAGGATTTATAAATTTAGCATAATGAATAGATTCATTACTTAATTAAAAAAGATATGTCCTTCTAAACATTTTTTTAAAAGATTCATTTTCTAACATTCTAGGTGAATGTTCATGTTTGTTTATAATGTCATATCTTCAAATCTAAATTAGTATAATGGTAACTAGCTTATACCACCTGGTCTAGAATTTTATAAATCTGACTTATTAGGAATTATTGCATATTTGAAAGAAGTTAGAATATTTCAAAAGTTGTATATCAAAGTACCTTATTATGTCATGGACACTTTTTCCTTTTAAGGTGTATTTCATATGCATTTGCTCGTAAAGATTTTAACTATGAAAGAAATGCAAAATTAAAAGCCCATGATATTATTTTAGTAGTAATCTCTTTCCGGAAGTAGTTTTCTTACCTTTGCTTTGTATCCTTCGCTTTTTCAGGAGCTGACCAGTGCCTTGGTGCATTTAAAACTGCATCTTTTTATTCAGATCTTTACACTCGCATTCTTCCCAGCAGCAATATGGCTCTTTCTTCAGCTTTTATCACTCACATCCATCAATGAATGGCTTTTGAAAGGGTATGTTTAAATCTTTTGAAGAGTGTACTTTTAATGGGGCGTTTCTCGTCATGTTATTACTTCTATGGCAACTCCGTACAAAAAAGGGCTTATGTGTGGTATCTTACAAGGAAATAAAAACTCTTGTAACATTATTCTTTAACACTTCATTAAAAGGGTGATCAAAGAATTGTGTAACAGAATCTTAAAATATACCTCTGTGCTTTCTCTTGTATGCAATTAAAATAAGTCCTGCTAATTTTTTTTTTGTGAAAAATTTAACCTTTTAACATAGGTAAGCTCATATTTGCTTATGGTGTCCACAGTCAATCTTCGAATAGTTAGCTTATCTTATGAGAATTTTATTACTGTGAATTAGAGCATATTGCATATTTGAAAGAAGTCTGAATGTCTAGGGTAGATACTGTTCTGGGAATTTTAAAGAGTCAGAAAAATATAGATGATATAATATCTCTGTATGTGTCTAATGTATGCTGTCCGTTGGATGCTTTAACTCTCAACAAATATATACAGATAATGGCTCTGTGTAATATGTATTTTTAAAATGTCTTAATATATATATTTTAAAGAAAATTATATATGTGGAACAAATATTTACTTTTTCACTTGTTTTGTGTTATGGTCGATATAATAGTTGAATTAGCAGTAGATTTTATTGTACTCTTTTCTTTCATTAAAAATGTTTTCATGTTTAATAAAAATAATTTAACAATAAAAATGATTTGAAGCAATAAATGTTAGCAAAGAATTGCATCAAATTAACCACATCGTGGCATCGTGGTATAACAACTAAAACATAGACCTTACCCAGAGATTGAGTTCTGACCCTAGCCCTAATATGCTGTATGAGTTCGAGCAAAGTTATTAATTCAGTTTCCTCATCTTTAGGGAACTTCTAAGCTAGTTGAATGCTACATAGATAGACAGTAAACAGCCTCAACAGGTGGCATATACGTTGTCAAATGAATAGTGTTGTTCATTAAAAGATAAATGTTTCAGCAAGGGTTGTGCACACCTAAAATTGAGGCATTAGTGGGAAACAAAGATAAAAAGTTTCTTTAGGGCCAACTCAGTAAAGTCCTGAACTGCTTGGTTGAGGAATTTGGCCTTGAACCTGTAGATGAGGGAGGGCTCTTAAAAGTGCTATAACAAAAGAAAAAATGTGCTCAAAAGTGGTCATTAAGGAAGATTAATTGATAGCATTGCGCTATCTGATTTTTAGAAGAGTAGCACTTGTGGATCTCAGTATGCTCACTAAGGCAAGTGTATAGTTCTCACGCTGGGATGTTAAGCTTAAAGGAGTGTACCCTTGGTCTGCTTCATTTAGAGAAGCTTACCCCAGCTCCCTTTCTCTCCCTTCCCCTCCTCAGTTTGAAAGTACACACAGAGTAACTGGAGGTAGTTGCAAACTCCCACCTTATAGTCCTGTTGAAGTAGAGTTATTCTGAGCACATCCTCCTTACTTTGCCACATTAAAGGGAGAGGATAGAGGTGGAGCCATTCAGCACATCTGCAAGTGTCTAGATTTAGATGGAAAACACCTGAACAGGGATGGCAGCAGCAGTCAGGGTGAAGAATGGGAAGTTGGTGGTGATGACTAATTTCTGAGGAGCAGGTGGAATCATATACAGCTAGAACTTCAGATTGTATCTTTAGATGAAAACCAGTTCCTCCGATAAATTCAGACAAAATTTTTTTTAAAAGAAAATGTATAAATTCATATATAAAAAATGTCTAAGAGAAGTCTTAAATATTCTTACCACACACAGAGACAACTGTGTCAGCCCATGAAATAGTAATTAGCTTGATTGTGGTAATTATTTCACGACGTATACATAGAACAACTTGTCATATTTTACATAGATCAACATGTCATATTTTAGACCCCGAATAAAATAGTTTTATTTTGTGAATTATACCTCAATAAAGCTGAAGAAAAGAAAATATATGAATTTAATATGAGACATGTTTAGTTTGAGGGAGCAGCCTAGGGAGCTACAAATTCAGTGATAGTAGTGCTAGAAATGAAAATTGGCGAGTATTTTTACAGATTGGAAAAAGAAAGGTGGATTTAAAAGATACGGAGGTAAATCAGAATGATGAAGTGAGATGGTAACCAAGAAAATAGAGTGTCCTGAGATTATAAGAGCAAATATAGGGAAAAGGACTTTGGATTTTGTTATTTGGAGATCACTGGTTAGTTTTAAGCTCAGGACTTTTATCTAGTAGAAGGGGCAGAGAATTGGTTCTGGAGAATTAAGAGAGAATGAGCTCTGGGGTCATGGAGGTAGAGTACTTTTTAAAGAAGGTCAACCGTGAATTACAGTGAAAAAAGTAGGATTGTTTCTTGAGGAGGCAACACTGCTAATTTTGTTGTTAGTTATCCATATTTTTGTACTGAATCTGCTAGAAGGCAAGAATAATGTCTCATGCATTTTTTATACCCTCATGTAGTATCCTCCCCAAAGAAACCCATGTATTCAACAGCTTTTTATAATTTTTTTTTAATATAAGATAGGGAGAATTCCACCTCATGGCATGTAAAATGGAAGAGGCCAGAAAAGGGAAACATTGAATAAGCTAGGAAAGTTGAGAATACCTGCAATAGCTTGTCCTTAACATTTGTGGCAGGGAAGATACAAAGCAGAGGCCAGAGGAGGAGGCCCTGAGAAATCTGTGGCCCTCACTGCCAGATTAAAGTTTAACCAGGAGAGGTGGCTTTGTGAGTTTGAGTAAATTACTTAACTTCTCTCTGAACTTCAACTTTCATTGAAGTGGGAATAATAGTAGTATTTATGTAAAATACTTGATGGGGAATAAATGAGAAAGGATATAGAACGTCTAGCGTGGTGTCTACTGCACATGGTAAATACTCAGTGTCAGTGATGATGCTGGACCCTAAGGAAGGCTCAGAGATTGAAAATTTATAGTAGAACAGAACACTTCAGCTTTACTTAGGAAAATAGGGACCTTAAAAGATGAGAAAGCTGGGAACAGTGGCAACACCTGTAGTCCCTGCTATTCAGGAGACCGAGTCGGGAGGATTGCTGTAGCCCAAGAATTTTAGATCAGCCTGGGGAACTGTGTAGATGCCACATCTAAAAAAAAAAAAATAATAATAACAAAAGGTCATGCTGAATTGAATGAACTGGAAGTTCTAGAAACTATTTTCTTTTAATTGAAATAAAATAAAACATTTTTGTGTTTATTTTTTATTTTAGAGGCAATATAATTTTTTTAACAGTTTAATCAATACATTCTAAGAATAAATAACAGTGATCTGTAGCCATACCCACTCAGAATCTGTTCACATCAGATGCTCTGTATCTTTTAATCTGGGTATGAACTTTCCATGTAGACTGGCTGTTTGGTCTCCCCAGAAGGATATTCTATATGATTTCTCAGTAATGTTTTTCTTTAAGTTTTAGTAGTCAGATTTACTACTCACTTTCATTTGCTTATCAGGCACTTTATTTTGTATCATAAACTAAGAGAATAGTTTTATGACCTTGGTAATATAAATATAACTTATTTAATATAAACCAGATTTTAAATAGATACTAGATAGAATTTACTACAAAATCAGAATCAGTATATGGTTATGTCCTTGGTGTTTTTATAATGACATTACAACATGACAGTGTCTTTTATGAGATGAATGTTTGAGAGTTGTTTTATAGAAAAAAATTGAAAATATGAGCTTATACTTTATTAAATGTTCTTGAGTTTTGGGTGTGATTAGAGCTCTATTTTTACCAAAAAGACTTTTGACAAAAAGTATCCGGAAAAATTTTACTTTATCTGAAAATGACCTAAGATGAAATATCCATACTAAATGATTGACCATTTTTGTCATCTTTCAAGGACTGTACTCACTATAACTTCACTAAAAATACTCTTCCCACCCTGGGGAATGTAATGAGAGTACAAAGCCTGTGCATCTGCCATGTATTTTAAGCCATGTTGCCTCACATAAAATTGTCTAAACTCAACAGGGAATGTGCATCAATAAACACTTCCCTATTTTTATGTGCTCAGTTCTGCTGTTTTAGAATGAATGTGGTGGAAGCTATTTATAATTGGGGAAAATATTTACAGTTGGATTTTCTTTTATTTTTCAGTTTGCAGACAGTAGGTTGCATGCCTCCCCCTGTGTCTTCTGCAGTGATTTTAACCAAGGCAGTTGGTGGAAATGAGGTGAGTCTTCGGGACTGACTTGATTTAAACATAAATGCTTGCCGTGCTTTTACTTTGTTCAAAACTGTGTTTTGGACATAAGGGATTGTATTGCAGAGACCTCATCACTGTAGCAGCTTATGAAAGAAGAGGTTGTATTCACTTGTTAGGATAATGCCAAAATTGATGATGATGAGTAGAACTTAGGATTTCAGATAGAAGAGCAGGGGAAAGGAAGAAAGTAGAGAAGACGATTTTGTTACCCCAGTGGGAAGGTGGGAGGCAAAGGACAGAGGAGTTCAAAAAAAGAAACTTTTTTTACAAGACTCGCAGGCTGAGAACATTTCACTGTGAGCATTTCTTAGTTCCTAAAAAAATTCATAATGAACTAAATTGGTTGTAAAGATTCTGAATGTTTAGTGGCAATTAAAGATGACATAAAGGAGAAGCTGGGCCAGGTTTCTAAATCCCTAAAGAAATTATTCAACTTCTAGGGGACTCCAGCAAAAGAATTGTGATTATGTATTAGAGTTGCAATTGTGCATTTCAGAAGCTACGGTATTTATTGATGGTTCTTCTTTGGTTGAAAAGTGCTATATGACTTTGTTTTGAGGGACTTTTCTTAGTGATAGGCTATTCCACCTTTCCCCTTTGTGTCTCTCATAAGAAAAGAATGCTCAGAAGGAAGACACAATGGGTCCCCATTTCAGTTCCTTCTTAGGATAGTGCTACGTGTCTATTTTAACTTTCATTCATTTTATTCTTTTCAAAAATATTTAGTATCTGTTATAGTCTTTTCTAAAACAAATCTTGTTGAAATAATCCCATACATGCTGTAAATTGCAGACATTTAAATGAGTTAATGTTTTGTGAAAACATAATCATACCCCATTTTGCCTTGCTCTAACAGAACACCTGAAACTGGGTAGTTTATGGGGAGCAGAGACTGATTTCTTACAGTGCCAGGGGCCTGCATCTGGGTAGGGTCTCCTTGCAGCATCATCCAATGGTGGAGGAAGAGGGTAAACTAGAACCTGGAAAAGAGAGGGAGAGATTGATCTTGCAGCCTCAAGCTCTTGGGCCATCTATCCATCTTCTATTCTGTTGTTTTGTGTTGTTTTTGAGATGGGATTTTACTGTGTTGTCCAGGCTGGCCTCTAGCTCGTGAGCTCAGTTGATCCTCCTTCTTAGACTCCCATGCAGGTAGTATACTGTAGGTGTGTATCACTGTACCTGGCCTAAAAGACATATTTAAAACATAGCATCCTCAGAAGTTTTCTGTGTCTCTTTGAGAGTCCCCCTGCCCTTCTCAGTGCCCCTCTTTCCCAGGTAACTGTGCATCTATTTTCTGTCACTGTAAATTTGTTCGTATTTTCTAGAGTTTGTGTGTATTGTTTTGTGTTTTTTTTTTTCTGGCTTCTTTTACTTAGCACAATTCTTTTGAAATTTATCTATTCCTTATTCAGTAGTTCAGACCTTTTTATTGCTTAAAAGTAGTATTTTGTATGGATAGACCACAAATTATTTATCCATTCATCTGTTGTTGGTCTTATAAGCATTTTGTAGAGTGTACCTATAAATATGCACTACAAATCAGTAGACATATACTTTCTTTGCTCTTTAGACTACCTGGAGGAGGAGAAATGACTGGATCATCTGGTAAATTCTTGTTTTGGTGCCTATTGACCAAGGTATCTCTATGTAGCTTTAATCTTCTATAAATAGCTTTTTTTTTTTTTTTTTGTACCAAACTCAGGACCTCACACTTTCCAAGCAGCTGCTGTGCTGCTGAGCTGTATCCCTGCATTTATAAATAGGTTTTTAAGTGGACAATTTCTATTATAAAAGCATTCTTCACTTACCACAGGTGTATATTTAACTTTCAAGAAATACTCAAAGTAATTTCCAAAGTGGCTATAGCATGTTACATTCTAGCTAGTTGTGAATAGGAGTTTCGGTGCTCCACATCCTAGGTAACCCTTGCTATTGTCAGTCTTTTTCATTTTTGCCATTCCAGTATGTGTGTATGTAGTATTACCTCATTGTGGTTTTAGTTTAATTTACATCTCCAAGTGACTAAATAATGTCGAGTATCTTTTAATGGACTTATTTACTCTTCATCTATATGTCTTCTTTGGTAAAATTTTCATCAGATGTATGTGTTGTAAGCATTTTTTCCCAATCTATGCCTTGCCTTTTGATCTTACCAGTGTCTTTTGAAATATAGGATGGCAGTGAAGGCTGTAAAAGGTGATTGAATCCTGGGTGTATTTTGAAGGCAGAAAACATACTGATGAATTAGATACGTGGTATGAGAGAATGGGAGGGTCAGTGGCTGAGCATCTGAAAGGATGGGGTTGCTGATAGGGAGAAGAGGAGTATGTGACAGCAGGTTTGTGGGGAGTATGAACCTAGGGGATGTTGGGGTGATCACTAAGAAATCCAGTATCTCAGTGGCTAAATATGTGCATGTATCGCTTGCTCATCTGGCTCGTCTGAGTCAGAGGCAAGGTCTTTTCCCATTCTTAAGGAAGGCTGGTTGACCGGAGGCTTCACCATCTTGTACGCACACCAGCTGGATGGAATACAAAGCATTGTAAGTTGCCACAGTGGAGAGAGAGATCAGAAAATCGTCAGTGAGCTTTTGACTGCCTAGGTTGGCACTGATACATGAAACTTCTGTTCATATTAAATTGGAAGGACAGAGACAGGAAGGGGATGTAAAAAGAATTAAGATATGTTTTGTACATGCACCAGCTTCCCATGATGAATGTAGTCATTATGTACTGCAAACAGGTACTAATGAAAATAAAAATTTAAATAAATAAATTGGCCAGAGCAAGTCACATATTCTTACCAGGTATAATTTCTGTGTCTGGGAGAGGGTAATTGGATATTGGAGGATATTTATAATGTCAGCCAATTCTTGTTTAAGATCAAGAACTTAATTGTTTTCTTATGTGTTATAGCGCCTGTTACATATGCAAATATACATGTCAACTAAGAATTAAAAATATTGGAGTTGGTAGTTCAGGAAGTGCTCTAAACCAGAGGGATAAATCAGTGAATAAATGGTAATTAAAGCCAAATTTTGGTGAGATTATTTGGGAAGAGAACATAGATAGAAAACAGAGGAGGTACCAGGAGTGAGCACTTGTTCCCAGGTAAGGAAGAATAATTAACAGAAGCAACAGAGAAAGCATAATTAGTGAGAGGATGGAGTTAGGGAAGTCAGGTGTCCTGGAAACAATAAGAAGAAAAATTTGAAGAAGAATGTAATCAGCTGTGTAAAACTTATGCTGACATATTTTGTCTAAGATGAATTCTGAGAAATAATCATTGCATTGTACTACATGAAGGTAATTGGTAACCTTATCTAGAATGATTTTAGTGATACATTGAGGTAAAAGTTTGGAGTGGGCTTAAGAAAAAATGGGGAGAGGAGAATTAGAGCCCGTTTTGAGGTCATGTGTCATAAAAGGGAAGTGAGAATGGTGCTGTACTTCAGTAGGGATATGGGGTTAAAATTTTTTTAAGCATATAACTGACAGTATTTTTCTATCAGTATGAGAATGGTTCATTATAGAGGGAACTAAGGAGAAAGGAAGAGAGAGAGTGTGTCCTAAGTGTGAGTCAGCTGGCACTGGAATAATTTTTTTTATCAAATGAGAGAAAAATGATACAGGTTTTTTGAGTTATAGTA
>RJWT010035829.1:0-13383 GCA_004365215.1 Cuniculus paca | reverse complement strand
TCTCTTTCTCGCCTAACCACTGTCCATGAGGAACAAGCAACTAGACAGGGGTATGCACCTTTCATTTCTGTCTAATCCTCCTCTCTTTCTATATCTTTCCTGCATTGATCAACAAATTTTTCTCTGCCCAAATAAAAATCTAACCAGACAAAGCTTATGCACTTTAATTTCTACAATTAGTTGCCTTAAGGTATCCTTTCCCCATGATTTAGCTTTCCAAAGAGCCCAATTCGGATCCCATTCCACATCCCAAAAGATTTCATACTAAATGAAAATCGAGGATGATATGGCTGCTGATGTGCTTCTGACAGTGGCCAAAGTCCTTCTGCTGCAGCTTCAGCACGTAAAGCTCTGCTTTTCAGGAAGCTGTGACTGCGGCTGTATTTCTCTGTGACTTAAGCAGTGCCATTACTGCCCAGAGAATGGTGAAAGGGAGGATTTACGGCTGGAAAGACTTCTTAATAAGTCATTGGCCTGAGCTAAGGTGCTTCCTCATAATTTATAGAGGAAGCAGTCAAATACTAGAAGATACTTCCTACCTATTAAAGTGAGCCTCTGGCCTTCAGCCAGCCCATCCCACTGCTCTGGGGGGTCTGGAGGAGGAGCGTGAGAAAGCTAGTCTCTGTCATTGATTTTCAGGTCACAGTCACAAATTTTGTCATTGCACCAGGGACCTTAAACTCAAATAAGCAGGGTTTTGAAGAGCAGGTGTTTGGGGTAAGATAAGAAGCAAGAAAGAGTTTATATTTCCTTAGAATGCCTAAAGGAAAGAAGCTGCTAGCCATTTCCGAGTGTATACATGGCCCTTATGCCTCGGGACAATAATTCTCTGTAGAATTTGGAAGTGAAATTGATGGCCCACCCAGGACTACAAGGCACACAGAGTATTTGAGTTATCAAATATCTACGCTTTTCCTTTCCACAATATGGGGAAAGGGCAATTGGAAAGATATGAAAAATTAAGGAAAAAAGAAAATCACACTTCCAATCATGATCACAAATGGTAGAGAAAGTTGAAATCTAGAATCATGACAAGTCTATAATCATTCACTAGTCTGGTTAACTTGGGCCAAGTCTAGTCACTTTTATTTTCAAACACTAGGGAGCTCTAAGCCATGGCTCTTTCTTGTCTTCGAAATTTATGAAAATCATATAGTTTCCTGAGCTCCTGCTGGTTTTTCCTATCACACTGACATGGCTCTGGGCTGCTGCCTCCTGGGCCATGCATCCCATTAGTGAATTACTTGCTGTCTGATGAGAGGGAAGACTTTGGCAAACAGGAATCAGAGAAGAACATTTTGCTTTTCTGCTTTCTGGGAAGCACTGCTATGAGGGTCTCTACAGGATAAATTGAGAAGTAACACCCCAGGATTCTTTTAGGTTTTTCTCTCCAATATCTCATAGGACAATGTATTCACCCTTTCCCAATACAATCTGTGTTCAGACATGTCATTTATACCAATTTATCAGTACAATTTCCTCCCATCTGTGACTAGATTCTAAGTTGATATAAATGAATTGCTAATGAAAATTTTAAATACAGTACTAGCCAGTCTTAGAAGGAAAAGTCTGTAATCTTCTACAAACAGTAAAATCACACCTCATATGATCTTTAAGATCCCAAATGTTCAGACCTCAGCTTAGGTCACTACATTTTATTTTATTAATTGTGACACTCCTCTACTTTCCAACTATGCCATCTCACTAGGGACATGGCCATGCATATGCTCTTTCCATCTGAAACTCTCTTCTGCTTCTCTTCATACAGGTAATCCAGTGAGCCTTCATACCTCAACTCACCTGTCTTTTCTCACAGGAAACTGCCCTGTCACCTTGGACCCAGTCAGGCCTTCCTACTACTATGGGCACTCACAAAACAATGTCTCACCCCCTGTAGTATTACCACTGGTTTTGGACTGTATCATTTCGTCAATCTATAGAAGAAGATATAATGGTAGCTCTTACACAAATATATTATCAGAACTAAGAAATTGCCACTGATACCACCAATATCAAAGGGGAAAAAACCTAAATGTTCTAGTATCAGTTTACTCATCTGTGGGGCAAGAGAGGATGACAGAGTAGTGAGTGAGGCCGGAAAGACTCAGCATGTAAATGTTAGAAATGGTGTCAGGCACTCTTATGGCTTGGGTTAGAAGTGCTTCCCAAAGCCCCATATGTTCATAGGTGGACTTTTAGGGAAGTAGCTGGATCTAGGGTGTGTGATAACCATATGGATTTAGCTTAGCTCTGAGTGTGAATAATGGAAGCCCCACCTCGTGTGTGGGTGACACCAATCAATAGACTTACAGCCTGGAGGAAATATAAAGGGAGACAGGGAAGGCAGGGTATCCGCTCACTCCTTGCTACTGCTGTCTCCTTCCTGCTCTGCCATGAACTGTTTCTCCTTTGCCATGCCCCTGCCTTGTAACCAGCTAACTATGGACGGAAGCCTCTACAAACTGAGCAAAACAAACCTCTCTTACTTTGTCTTGTGGGTGTTAAGTATTGCATCTTAGCAGTGAGAAAAGTAATGAAGATAAACACTTTCTTATGCCTTGTGGTTCATCCAAGGAGTTGCACATTAGTTGTACTAATGGCTTATTGTTATTGCTAGGTGTTTTCCTATTGTATGGTTGGATTGCAGTATGTGTATCCATTCACCCTTGTAAGATATTTGCATTGTTTGTCAGTTTGGACTGTTTCAAGTATGGGTTGTATGAACATTTATATATGGATTTTTATAGAGATATGTTTTCCTTTCTGTATGATAAATACCCAAGGGCACCATTGCTCAGCCCTATGGTGTTTGTCTATTCCAAAGGACTTATTCCATTGTCTATCTGTCTGTTTAAACCATCAGAGGTTTCACTGTAGAGTTTTAAGTATCGCAATCACGTAAGTTGATTCATTACTTCTACTGGTCTATTCAGCTACTGAGTAAAAATGGATAAAGAAGACTTAAGAACAATACTAGGATCAAGAAGACTGGTTGATACACTAGGTAAGAGCTAATTATGACATGTACAAAATGATAGTGAATGTACAAAAAACTGGTTAAAATGCAACATATTTGTTAAATAAAAAAATGTGAGAGTGCATTTGATAGATTTGTTGTGCTGGTTGAGCACTTGGATAGGAAATAGTGGTTTTGTTTATTGAAATGGAGAAGAAGGAAGAAGAGCAGCGTATAGAAAGAGTGAATGTTACATGATGGTCATTTTAACTTTGCAGTGTCCATTATCTAAGTGGAAATGTTAAGGAGTCAAGTGAAATTGCTAGAAAAAGGCAGAGCTGAAAATAGGAACTTGCAGTAATTGACATGTAGAAAGGTTGTCTTAGTTACTTTTCTCATTGCTGAGACAAAATACCCAACACCCAAATTTAAAGGCAGAAAGGTTTATTTAGCTCACAGTTTGTAGAGGTTTCAGTGCATAATCACCAGGCTCCAAACAGGTGGCATGGCAGAGAGGGCAACGGTTCATGGTGGTGGAAGACAGAAAAAGCCACAAGCGAGAGCAAAAAGTGGGGAACAAGCCTCTTTCTGCCCCTTTTATCTAGACTGCTGGGATTAGGGAGGTGCCAATCCATTCAATCAATTGATGAAACAATCACCTACCCTTAATCCTAGAACCTTTAATTGAACAGTGAATCACTCCAAACTCTAAATTCAGCTACCTCCAAAAAAGCCCCACCTAAAAATGCATGAAGCTTTTGGGGAGACATCAGACACAAACCATAACAGAGATTAACAAGAACTGATTTTTTTCCATTTGAATACAATAGAGGAGGAGGGGTTAGGTGGTGCATGATGTTTCCAGGGGCAGAGTAAAATGGTCTGTAAGCACAACAGGGTAAAAGAAATGCATAGCACATGAGAAGAGTAATAGTGAAAAAATAATAACTGCAAAGCATTAGGGATTGTAACTAGTTGAGTCATACAATGGGTGAAATGAAAGTAGCATGTATTCGACATGAAGGACCAAGAGGCAGGGGTCAAGAATGTAACCAAGGAATCAGGAGCCTCTGCTTTAGAAATACTTGTCCTGTGTAGTTCCAATCCCAAGTCTTGACTAATCTGAGTGTCATCATGATCTAGGTCACTGTGGTGGCTAATGTTATATGTCAATTTGCCATGGTATCGGGATATTTGGTCAAAAACTCTCAAGGCTGTTTTTCAAACAGATAAAATTAAAACATAAAGCAATGCATTTTAATAAAGCAGATTACATGCTTAATGCGATGGACATCATGCAATCAGTTGAAAGCCACAATAGAAAAAGATCAATTTCTCTCAGGAAGAGTGAGTTCTGCTCACTGGCTGCTTTCAGATTCAGACGCCAGCTTTCTTCTGGGTCTCCAGCCCAGTGGTTTGCTCTGCCAATTTTGGATTACCAAGCTCTACAATTGCCTGAGCCAAGTCTTCAAAATCTCCCTCTATATATCCGTATTCCTTTAGCCCCAATTCTCTGAAGAATCCTCATTAAGATAGATGGCTTCCCCAGGTTTAAAATGCCAATAATCTCAATCCACCATTCCTGAAACTAAAACCACTTAATTTTTCTGTGGTCAATCTACTCATTCACAAAGAAAGAGGCGATCTTAGACCCTTTCTAGTTTATTGTTGTCTTTCTTGGTCCATAAAACTCTGCTTCAGATGCTTTATTCCAGTATCCATTTGGCTTGCTGCCTCCAACTTTGAATTCGCTTCTCCAGTCAGCTTCTGTCTTTTGACCTGAACTGCACCGTCACTGCGAAGGGGCAGCCTCTACCAAGAAAGCTCTAATGCTTCACTGCCACTCTGTCATCTCCCAGCACTTAACAATATGATCCAACGTGGCTATTGTGATTAACCTCCCTGCATGCTAGTCTCCTTTCAAACTTTGTGCCATCCCTATTAGCCACAGGCTGTTTATAGTCTTTCAGATCACAACTCACTTTCATCATTTCTTTGCCCACACTAATAGCCCTCGCCCCTTCCCTATCAAGAAACACAGGTTAGCATGGGTGAAATGAAAGTCGAATGTATTGTTTCAGGAATAATGAAAATTAAAACTAAAGCATGAATTTGTAAGGAAAAGCTATAGTTAAAAGTAATAGAAGTTCCATGAAAGCGGTGGAGCCACCAGCACCTACAGATCAACTTCTCCTTTATTTGGAAACCAGATTCTGGAGAACAACAATTTAGGGAAGAAAAGAAGGAGGTGAGTGGATCCCTGGGACACAGTACGCCCAGCAAGGATCTGAGAAAGGTTGGAGCCTACAGAGAAAGCAGTGAAACAAACTGCTGTGAAAGTGAGGAGATGGGCTGCAGCACAGAGGGAAGACACAAACTGCACGTGCCCACTTCCACCCCCACCACTGTCAGCTTGCTGCCCAAGAGAAGAGAGACATGCTCTAGTGGAGTGGAACAGAGGAGGCCAAGTTCTGCGGGTGAGTGATTCCAGGGCAGGGACAGTAGGGTTCCCTGGACAGAGTGCTGGATCAGAAGCCTTCTTTAGAGAGGGGTAAACTGAAACCAAGACTTGGAGCAGTCATGGCTTGTCTTGTTCTCAGGGCTCCCAGTGTTGAAATCCCACAGCAACTTGGTGAACGAGGTGCACAGGGATGTTTAGGGGACACGAGGGGAGCTGAGGGACATCCAATATGTTGCTGGCTGAAGATTCAGGGCCTAGCCCACACAGCCAGAGGCCGCAGTCAGCCTGGACTTACGTGGAGTTGAAAGAGCAGAGTTGGTGCTGAACCCCAGTCTTACTGTGGACTTTCTGGGTTTACTCAGCACCATATTGTAACCCTACTGCAAATTTTCTGGAGTTACCCGGCACAGATCTGCATTGTGACTTTGTTCACTCTGCACAAAACTGTAGCCACCAGAAGACACTGACAGGCTTAAAATCACAGACAAAATTCTTCCTCTCTCTTTGGTTTTGAAAGTTCATATTTTTGTTGTTTTTTGTTTAGTTTTGTTTGTGTTTTTTTTTCTCAATTGTCTATTTTAATTTTTTCATGAACACTGATTTTAGTTTTTTTGAGCTCATTTACTTTGTTTTCTCCTTCTTTCTTTCTCTCCTGTCTTCTTCACATGTTTTCCAAAGCTTGAGGAATCTTCCTTTGTCCTTCAGCCTTGCTTCTAATCTTTTTCTCTTAATATATATCTCTATATTTTCTTCTTATCCCTTTTAAACTTTTCCACAGTAGTAAAATCATTCTATGGAGCGGGTATTCACCATATATAGTTTTCTGGTTTGTTTTAGATTTTGTTATAAAACCATAAATCTTGTCCCTGTGGTTAAAGGTGGCAAATTAATAGTTATCACAGACTGTTAGTTTCTAGGCTGTGCTTGATGCTATTGGTATTACTCATTATACTACATTAGCCAAGGCATTATACTTATTGTGATCAGTTTTTCTTCCATGTATGCCAACATCAATGTTGTCTAGGCTCATAAGCAATAATATAGTCCAGTAGCAAAAAGCTGAGTTCTAGGCCAAGTAGGTAGTGACTTCTCATCCCTAATACATTGAAGAGGTAGGATCTTGAGATAGACTTAAAAGTCAAAAGCTGGTTACATCTAGAAGACTCCTCAGAAAAGTAGTCAGTTCCTAAGGAGTTCTCAATACTAGTAATGGACACCTACCATAAGCTATTTATAAACATCAATACAGAAAACAAGTTTAAAAAACATAGAAAATGAGATGAGTAGAAGTAAGACACAACCTTAGACTTCCAGCTTGTTCAAGGCAATTAAAAAGGCCAATGAAGTGGGGGAAATCTGAAGCCACCCACTTGAACTTCCTGAAATAGCAGCAGCAGAAAAAACAACAAAATAGATGAATGAAGTTCTAGAAAAAAATCAAATCAAGAATAATTATAATGAAAGACATAGTTAGTAAATCTAGGTTAGATACATAAAAATAAAAGAGGACCTTAGGAAAATGATGGAAACTATGAATGCCTCATATAGAAAGGAAATGGATTCTATAAAACAGTTTAAAACAAATATCCAGGAGTCTAAAAATTCAATTAAAGTATACACAGCAAAACAAACCAATATGAGGACAGTATATCAAATTTAGAAGACAGCTTTGTGGTAAATGATCATCAGAGAAACACTTCTTAACAATAGCAAGGGATCACGAAAAATCCATCCAACAGCTGCTAAATCATACAAAGAAGGATAACATAAAATTGACTGAAATAAATGAAAAATCAGAAGATAGCACACAGGATATAAAAAAATCTGTTCGCAAAAGTAACAACAGAAAACTTCCTAAGCATGGAAAAATAATTTGAAGTACAGATAAGTGAGACATACAGAACTCCAATTAGCTATGACCAGAAAAAAAAATCTATACCAAGGCTTATAATAGTCAAGATTCCAGAAATTCAACACAAGAACAGAATAGTAAATGCTGTTACAGAAAAGGAACATATCATCTATGAAGGAAACCTCATCAGAATCACAGCAGACTTCTAACATAAACCCTTAGGTCCAGGAGAGCTTGAAGGAAAGTATTTTAAGCTCTAAAACAAACATTCCCAAACCAGACTGATATACCCTGTAAAAATATCTGTCAATTATCTGTCAAAAATATCTGTCTTCCATGATAAAGAACATATGAAGAAATTCATGCTCACCAATCCAGCACTCCAAAATGTTCTGAAGGATATTCTACAAAGAGATAGAAAAACTAAAATTCCATGAAACCCAATAGAATTAATTAATAGGCAAGGCAAGCAATTAAACAAAGGGGAAAAATGGAATCAACAAAAGGAAAAATAATATGACAAGGATAGCTCAATACATATCAATTATAGCCATGAAAGTAAGTGATCTCAGTGGCCATTTCCTTCCCTTTTTAGATAATTCCTCCCCTTTCACTTTCAAAATATGTATTGCGCATTTTAGATCCCACTAACTCCTTTAGTTCATTATACTAGGGAGACAGCATGAAATTCACCCATGTGACTCTGAACCATTTCTTCCATGAGCAATTATCATGATTTGAAACTAATATTGTCCTCATTGTTCTGATTATTTTCATTTTATTCAGCTTTGTTTGATTTATTATACTTGATGGCATGGACAGCTATATCAAAAATAACAAAATATATAATTGCAGCCATCGAGGATGTCCAATTAGCTTGTTTAGAAACCCTGTATGGCTTTCATTGTTTTGTTTTGATTGATTTTGCTCTATTCTGTGTATTTGATGGTATTATGTCTGAAGGTGTAGGCAACTATTCTGAAGATAACAAGAAGCATTATGGTAGCCACTGCTGTTTTACTAGTATCATGAAGTTCTGTATTGCTTTTATTGTTTTGTTTTGTTTTGTTTGTTTTGTTTTTTACTGGTTTTATTCTGTTCTACTTTGTTTGATTTTATTTATCCCTAATGGTATGGACAGTTAAATTGCAGATAACAAGAGGCATTATGGTAGCCATTATTGATTGCCTTTTACCCTGTTTAGAAGTCATGTACCATGTTCATTGTTTTTTTTTTTGTTTTGCTTTGTTTTGTTTGCGGCACTGGGGATTGAACTCATGACCTTGTGCTTGCCAGGCAGGCGCTTAGGCCGCTGAGCTAGATACCTGGCCCTGATGTTTTTGAGACAAGGTCTCACTATGCCATTCAGGCTGGCCTTGAGCTCACTTTGTAGCCCAGGCTGGTCTCGAACTCACAATGATCTGCCTGTCTCAGCCTCCCGAGTGCTGGGATTACAGGCGTGAGCCACCAAGCCTGGCTTCCATGTTCATTGTTTTGTTGTGATTGACTCTACTCTGTTTTATTTTGTTTGGTTGTATTCTTTTCAAAATAAAAAAAAATTTAAAAAAGAAAGTAAGTGATCTCAATTCATCAGTCAAAAGAAACAGACTGGCAGAATGAATCAAGAAAAAACATCCAACAATATGCTGCATATATGAAACACATTTAACTCAAAAAGAAATTTATAGATTAAAAGTAAAAGGACATAAAACAATAACCCATGCAAAAAGAACACAGAAAAGATCAAGGGCAGCTGTTCTATTTGCATATAAAGTAGATTTCAATCCAACACTGATCAACAGAAACAAAGAAGGTCACTACATACTTGTTAAGGGAGCAATCCAAGAGTAAGAGGTATCAATAATAAATATATATGCACCAAATATGAGCGCACACAACTATTTAAAACAAATATTAATGGACATGAGAATCAAATAAACACTAATGCAATTTTAATGGGGAATATCAATACCACATTTCAAAAATAGATTAACTAGACAAAAAGTAAACAAAGAAATATCAGAACTGAATCAAAATTTCAACAAAGGGGCTTTGTGGATACTTAGAGTTTTCCACCCACAACATCAGAATACACATTCTTATCAGCAGCACACAGGATGTTTTCCAAAACAGACCACATGCTAACTCATAGAACATCTTTTAATAAATGCAATAGAACTGAAATTATTCCATGCATATTATCAGATCCTTCTGCAATGAAATTGGAAATCAATGGAAAAAGAAATCACAAAACTGTATAAACACATGGATATTAAGTAACACCCTCCTGAATAACCAATGTGTAACAGATGAAATTAAAGAAGAAATTGGAGAGTCTTTTCAGTTAAACAATAATGCCAATATGATATAGGGGAACTTATGGGACACGATGAAATCAGTCCTATGAGGGAAATTTATACCAGTGAACTCTCACATCAGTAAAATGGGAAGAGTTCAAATAAATAACCTAATGTTGAATCTCCAACTATTAGGCAAAGAAGAGCAATTTAAACCTAAAGCACATATGAAGGAGGAAATTATAAAGATCATATCAGAATTTAATGCAATTGAGACTAAGAAGACTATGAAGAATCAATGAATCAACAAGTTGATTCTTTGACACAGTAAATAAAATTGACAAACCCTTAGCTAACTTTATAAAAAAAAGAAAAGACTCAAATTCATGCAATTAGGAATGAAAAGGATCAAATCACAAGTGATCCTGCATGAATTCACTGATGAATTCTATGAGAAATTAGGTGAAGATCAAATGTCACTACTCCTCAAACTCTTTAATGAAATTGAAAGGGAAGCATTACTCCCAAAGTCTTTCCTGGAAACAAGCATTACCCTTATATCAAAAACTGAGAAAAATTCGACTATAAAAGAGAACTACAGGCCAAACTCCCTAATGAACACAAATGCAACAATCCTCAGTAAGATACTGGCAAATCCAATGCAGCAAATTATCAAGGATATTATGCACCATGAACTAGTAGGATTCAACCCAGGAATGATGAATGGCTCACCCTATGAAAATCAATAAATGTAATACACCAGATTAATAGATCCAAGGGCGGAAACTATATGATCATCTCAATAGATGCTGGAAAAAGCATTTGACAAAGTCCAACATCAATTCATAATAAAAAAAAACTACAGAAAATTGGAATAGCTGGTTTTTATCTCAGTCTGATAAAAACCAACTATGACAAACCAATAGCCAACATCATCCTAAATGAACAGAAATTGAAAGTTTTCACTGTAAAATCATGAATAAGCCAAGTATGCCCACTATTAATCCTCTTATTCAGTATAATTCTGTAAATAATAGCCAGAGCAATTATACAAGAGAAAGAAATAAAAGGAATAAGAATTCAAAAGAAAGAAGTTATGTTGTCATTATTAGTGGGTGATGTGGTATTCTACAAAAAAGATCCCAAAAACTCCACCAAAAGACACCTATATTTAATAGCTAAATTCTGTAGCATAGCTCAATACAAAGTCAAAACTCAAAAGTCAATAACATTCCTATACACAAACAACATATTCACTGAGAGAGAAATTAGGGAAACCATACCTTTTACAATAGCAACAAAAAATGAAATACTTAGGAGTCAAACTAGCAAAGAATGTGAAAGACCTTTAGATTGAAAACTGCAGTACTTCAGAAAAGGAGATCAAAGAGAATATCAGAAAATGGAAAGATATTCCCTGTTCTTGTATTGAAACAATCAATATAGTGAAAATGGCCATACTTCCAAAAATTTTAGGCACTTTAATGCAACCCTGAACCAAATGCTAATAGCATAACTCACCAAATTAGAGAAGACAATACTAATATTTGTTTGGAACCAGAACGCAACTAGAATAACAAAAGCAATTCTGGGCTATAAAGGCAAGGCATCACAATTCCTGATGTGAAATTATACTACAAAGCCACCATGATAAAAAAAAAAAAAAAGCACCATGGTACTGGCTAAAAAACAGATCTGAGGATCAGTAGAACTCATAGAAGATGCAGAAACAACTGCAAACACACTCAGCCACCTTGTCTTTGACAAAGGAACCAAACACCTTCACTGGAAGAAAAACAGCCTGTTTAATAAATGATGCTGAGAAAAATAGGTTTCTGCATGCCAAAGATTAAACCTAGACCCATATCTTTCACCATGCACTAAATTTAAATCAAAATGGAAAAAAAATCAAAATGAATCAAAGGTCTAAATTCAAAAGAGAAACGCTAGATCTGCTTGAAGATAGAAAGGTACAACTCATGAAGACATTTGTGTAGGCAAAGACTTTATAAAGAAAATCTTGATAAAACAGAAAATATTACAAAGAATGAACAACTGAGATCTCATTATATTGAAAAGCTTTTGTGTAGTAAAAGAAACCACCATCAGATTGAAGAGACAACCCTCATGTGGGAAAAAAACTTTGCCAGCTTCTCCTCAAAGGACTAACATCTAAGATACATAAAGAACTTTAAAAAAAAGCCAACTCCCAAAATTTAAAGAACCAATCCAAAATGAGGATCTGAAATATGAATATATCCTTCTCAGATGAAGAAGTACAAGCAGCAAATAAATGTATGAAAAGTGTTCAACATCTCTAGTCCTTTAAGAGATGCAAATTAAATAACACTGATTCCATCTCACTCCAGAAACAACGGTTATTATCCAGAAATCAACCAATGACAAATGCTAGTGTGGCTATGGGGAGAAAAGTTCCCTTCTCCACTGCTGGTGGGAATGTAGACTTGTGCAACCACTGTAGAAATCAGTGTGAAGATTCCTCAAAAAACTAAAGGCAGAGGTTCCATTTGACCCAGCTATTCTCCTTCTTCACATCTTCCAAAAACAACTAAAAGCATGCCACAACAAAATATACACTTCCATGTTTATAGAAACACAATTTATAATAACTAAATCTTGTAAACAGCCCAAATGCCCATCAACTGACGAATGGATAAAGATATGGGATTTTTTTTATTCAATGGAGTACTACTGTGCCATAAAGAAGGATAAACTTGAGACATTTATAGTAAATGAATATACATTGAGATCATACTCTTAAGTGAAATAAATCAGACACACATGTTTAAATATCACATTGTTTCTCTTGTATGACAGACCAAAAAGGCAAATAAAGGCCAAAATATGTAATAGGTATTAGAAAATAGGAAGAAATTGTTCATATGGGAAAAGGAGCAAGGAAGGCAGAGGGAAAAGAAAATGAAGGAAGAAGAAAAATGAGAAAAGAAAGAAAAAATGGAAGCAAATCCTCTGTAAATAAGGAGGAGAAGGAGGGTGAAAGGGAAGGGAGGGGAATGTGGAAATAAGAAAAATCAAGATATATTATTACAGGAACAAATTCCTTGTGGTGAATATAACCAATAGTGTACCAATAAAATTAATTTTTAAAAAGTAATAGAAAATGAAGGAGAGAGCAACTTGCACAAAGATCAAGTCAGTTCTCAAACAAAGAAAGTAAGAGCAAATAAGGAAAGCACTCTGCTTGAGTAGTAGCAGAAGGCCGCACACATCTGAAAAGGGGGAGCAACCAGCACGATTCACAAAAGAATGCATCAGTTTTGTGGCTTGACTGGCTAGGGTGGGATCTGGCTGATCACCATCTCAGTGGTGCTTTCGAGAGGGGCCTTCGGCTCCAGAAGGCCTCTTGCTTGAGGTGGTAGACAGATTTTCATGAGATGATGGCTTCTAATGGATTTGAACAGTCTCAATCTAAGAGGTTGTGCTGGAATCCAAGGTGACCTTCTGTTTGAGGAGTCCTAGAAACTTCTGGACATAGCTAAATGTCTTTGTGACCCCTTTAGTTTGGTAACCCACTGACAAAAGGGCATAGGATTGTGTAAAGTCAGAACTAATCAATCTTGTTTTTCCAACTTTGTGAAAGGTACTCCCTAAGTGACTAACAAAGCAATGCCCTCTGCTTCTCTAGTGGTCTTTGTGTCATTTATATACCAAAACACTGTGTGCATTATTTATAAACATAATAAAATGAATTACTTTCCATGTCTTATATTGTTTTTGATGGTCTGGAACTTCTAATAAAAGTTCCTACCCAGATGTACTCAGGAACAGTATACAC
>RJWT010035826.1:0-13382 GCA_004365215.1 Cuniculus paca | reverse complement strand
CGCGCCCCACACAATGGGCTCCGGGGCCCGCGCCCCGCGCCGCGCGCCCCGGCCCCCTCCGCGCCCTCCGCGGCAGGTGAAATCACGCGCTGGCGAAACCCTGCTTTTGTCTCGAGAGCAACTCCACTTAATTGCTGTTAACCCTCTGACCCGCCTCTGGCTGACGTCTGGGCGGCCGCCGCCGGGCACCGCGCGCATCTCTCCACGGCCCGGGCTCCGGCCTGAGGCCGGCGCGGGGCTGCGCGCCCGTTTCGTCCGGAGGCGGACAAAGCGCTGTCCTAACCTTTAGGAGCCTCCCGCCCCGGGGAGCGCGGCGCAAAGCCGGCTGCTCCGGCCGCTGCGCAGCCCGGGAAGGGGCTGCGGGCCTCGGGGGGAGCGGGCAGCGCTTTCCTCGAAAACGGCCTTCGCGGGAGAACTTTCGCTTCACGTCGATGGTTTCCCACAGCCTTCACCTCCCGCCGCCCCTTTCTTTCCCGAGTCGGGCTCGCTGAAGTGTGCTTGTGCGCGCAGAGGAAAACTTACCCCGACACGGGGTTGAAATAAATAACCACCAAACGTGCCTCCTCGCTGAACCCGGCTACTTCCCCTCTAGAACGACAGCTGCTAGAGAAAGCCTCTGCCACACGTTTGCTAAGAAATAATTCTTTAGATTCCTTTCTTATTTATACAACGGCCGCCACAACAAAAGCTCTTCTCAATGAGTACATTAAGCTCACAGTTTCTCTTAAAAATAGTCGCTGTTCTTTAATGCTATCAAGAGCTGAGAATTGTTCTTTTTTGAAAAAAATAAGTCACCAATATGAGAAACTTTGTTGTCTCAACTGGTGCAATTTAAGTGTTCTGTTAATCAATTTTAGCAGCGCCAGAAATCATTTGTGAATTTACCAGTTTCTAACTTAGAGAAAAACTTTCTGGCTTACATATTCACATATAAATGACGAAAGATCCTAACATGTTAATTATGTTTCTCAATACACTGGAGGAAAAGGGGTACAGGCATTGGTGCTTATGTACTTCCCTCAATTAAAAACCTTACCTAGTAATGCAATTCCATATTTTATTTGAAAGTATTTTTCGATTTCACGTGTATTAAATACACTAAATGCAGGTTTATAGGAGCCAGAAAGCACACTGATAAATACTTCCAATCAGGCAAAGGAAGGCCTGAGGTTCCACAGGGTCACTAGGGAACAGACAGTTCCCCATTAATCTGGCCACAAAAGAGACAAAAGCACCAATTGACGTCCATGTGTGACCAGATATTAGATGGGCAAGGTGAAGATCGCTCTCCTCGAAGTGTTTTTATGGCAGGTAACAAATTTATTGAGGGCATTTTTTTCAGGTCACAAAAGTGTAACCCCACCCTCTCATGAATATTCAGTAGAGAACTGAGGCCTGGTCTTTTTTTGGGGGAAAGGGGGCTACTTAAATGTGCCAGACTATCCAGTCCCCAGAATCTGTAGAGTCTTGACTCTTAAAGAAACAAGGCACTCTTTCCGAAGGGGCTGGCAGACTCCCAAGGCAGGAAATAAAAATATAGGAAGTTCTCTCTAACCAATGCACACAGCAAGAAAGTGGAACTGGTCATTTTAAAAAACGTAAGTGATATTTTTCAAACTATTAAAATTAGCTTGAGATTTAACCTCAGTGAAAAAGTGGGGTGCGTTTTAAATAAACAAATTGGTTTTGTTTTTCTTTTTAAAGGCTTAAGCTCTTCATGAGGCATCCATAAAAATCATGCACGCCTCAACACGTAGGAGGCCTGCTTGGGATGCAGGTCAGTGTTTCTCAGCTAATAGTCTCCAGGAGCATCAAAACAAACAATAAACAAACAAGCAAACAAAAACATTACAGACGCTTATGACCCAGCTGTGCAGACAAGCCTTACACAAAATAATTAGAGAGTGATGCAATGCAAGCAGTTACTCAAGGACTAAATTGCATGGTGGTGGCTTTAAGCACCATGGGAGCAGCAGAGGAGATGACTAGGAGCAGGAGAGGATGGGAAGGCCCCTGGGGGAGGTGCTGTTTAAAGGCCAATGGTTCGGATAAGGGGGGAGATGACAATGTGGAGAGGGAAGTGGCTTAGCATGCAGGCTCAGAAGCCACCTAGAGTCCAGTACACTCTCTCACCAACCAGAGGATATGGTGACTCAGAGACTACTGGGCAAGGATTGTACCAGCTGTGATGCACCTGAAAATCTGCATAGACCAGGCCATTTTGACAAATGCTGGACTCTAAAGATCCCTGCAAAGGGTCCTCTGTATTTGCACTGTATCTATGGTTCCAGTGGGAAACTGGAACCTACCTTGTTTTTACACAGTGTAAAACATTAAAACCTACAATGACTTAGAAGACGTAATACCATTTTTCCATCACCTTGAATGCAGGTCATTTTGAAAGGAGGAAAAGGAAGAGGAGGAAGAGGAGGAGGAGGAGGAGGAGGAGAATTACTTGGATTGGATGGTGTGGGCATTAGCAGGGGTTACTCAGCACAACACATGGAGTTGTCATAACTTGACAACCCCCCCCCACACACACACTTTTGAGACAGGGTCTCACTATGCAGTTCAAGCTGGCCTTGAACTCACCAAGATCCTCCTACCTCAGTCTCTGAATGCTGGGATCACAGGTGTGCATCACCACGCCTGGGTACAATTCTATTTTATAGAGGAAGAAACTGAGATTTAGAAAGCTAAAGAGGTTTTTTTTCCCTCTGAAGAATCAAACATACCCAGCAGCCCAGGCCCACAAGGAGAAGCAAATATTGTATAGTTAACAGAAAAAGAGAGGCCAATACAGAAGGAATGCCTGGGGTTGGGGGCTTGGGAGGCTCATGTTTAAGGAAGAGGAAAGGAAATGCTAAATAACATACTTAAAAATATTTTTGATGCCCACATCCTAACACCCACAACAGACACAGTCTTGTTCAAACACCACATATTAAGAAACCTGTCAGTTACTAAATGAGTCCATTGTGCAGCTGGCTATGCACTTAAGAACAGATTACTATGATCCCACACCAAACTCTAACCACCAAATAACACACCTGGGACTAGAGTAGCGTATTCCATTTGGTTCTGCTAAGCATGCGCTTGAACACAAAGCAAAGTGAAAGGTTTCACTGCCCATTTCAAGCTGTGAATAGAGATAACGTGTACTAAAGGAAGAGTCCGAAGGAACATTTTTGTCAGGACATTATTCCACATGCTGATGAATGGCACGGCACTGAGGATGTACACACAGCCATGGCCGCTGGCCCATGTGCTTCTCAGCTCTAGCTGAGGACCTGCTTGGCCAGAGCTGCTTGGAAATAATGAGATACAAAGACGGGTAGAAAAATGCACACTGCTTGATGGGAGGCCAGAATGTAATTCAAACTCACTATCTTTTTCCAAACAACTGCTGTATTAACACTTGTTTCCTTTCCCTTTCCCAATTAATTTAATAGAGTACCGAGGATATATTCTGAAGTGACAGAACTTAAAGAGATTCAACCCACTGATTCTTTCGCTAGAGAAAAATAGCTGAAGCCACAGGAGTACAAGATTTCAGCCCAGCCATTTGATGGCCTGCCCAGGGAGGCTCACCTCTGCAGAAGGGACTCCACTGGAGTATTCCTCCAAAGACCACCAACGGGGCAGCCAATTAAAGTTACTAAATTGCAAAAGCAATGCCCCCATTCCTGAGATTTGGGCATTTGTCTCCAAGGAGCCATCATTTTGTCTTGATTTAAGCGGTGCTTTTACTTAAAAATATAAATTAATACATCATCCATCTACAGGGAGCTAAAGCAGTTAGCGCCACATCGATACTGTTTATGTGGCTGTTATGTCTATGTTGACAATGAAGCTAATTATGTTGTTTTCTTCCTGCATCTGCTAGTTCGGCCAAGGGAAAAGACTGAGAGTTCTCTCTGTTCCACAGGAGTTTAAAATTCTCTTTATGTATGACATCCTCCAAATTTCCATTCACATCTTCATTTGATGCAACATTTTATAATGCCAGTGACTTTGGTTAATTTATATATACACAGCATGACATGTCAACATTCAGTTAACCTGTGAATCATGGGTACATGAGCTGTGGAAAATGTATCAAAAAAACAAAAAACAACAAAAAAAAAACAAACTCAACCTATCATACTAAATGTAAAGACTTTCATAAAACCTCACAGGTAAACAAAATCACTTAGGGAAAAGAAAAATGGTAGCATCCTTTCCTAATTCTGCATCTAACTGACAGTAATAAATTACTATCTCATTTATGATAAAACTATAATCCCTGTTTTAACATGATATGAAATTTATTAGTGGACTGCCTCTGCCACAAGGTTAGAGTGGATTAACTGATGTGCAAAGTTCTCAAATAGGTACATATTTTAGGGCAGAAGAGCTCTCCTCAAGGGGCTTTATCATTAGGTATCAGGGGGAAAAGTCACCGCCACCAAGTATGACTTGTAATTTCCCCTCCCAAGAGTGACAGTGTTTACAATACACCCAGGTGTCAGTCCTCAATTTTAAGCATAACCAGAACTGGGCACTGAAGGGGAAAGAAAATCGGGCTCTTGGGGAATGAAATTATATTTTAATTTTTTTTTTACATTTAATTATGTAGCAATCACTGACTATCAGATAAAGGCAATCCAGCACCTTTATTTAGTGCAGTCTGTATTTCAGGAGACCTGCAGTGTGCAGCAGGGCTGTGAGGAGGTAGAGGGAGCGTGTCCCATCCTGCCCTTGGAACAAAGCTTGCAGATCTTCCTCCCCTGCACTGCCACCGTCCTCTGACCCTGGGCTGACACACCCTGGTGTCAAAACCTTCTTTACGCCTGCCCTCTGCTGGCAAGCCTGCCAAGATTAGGAAATTTCGACTACCTCAACTTATTCGAAAGACAACTTTTAAAAGCCAGAGAAAGGACATATAATGAACTATTAACTGGAATATATAAATTAAGACACTGAAACAAAGCAGGGGGAGGGGCAGCCCTGGTGAAATATGGCACTTTTAATGTAAAAAAGCACATTTGTCTATTCTATTGCCTGCTCACTCACAGCTCAAGAGTGCCAAACTCAATATTTTAGCCTGCCTTAGAGTAAAACCTGTATTACTCTAGGGCATCCTGCCTTCTTCTGCTCACCCTCTTGGGAGAATGTGTCGGTGCATTTTCAATAAAACACCTTCTTCGCAGTAATGGGCCACTGTTCCCATTTCAGTGGTCCCTAAGGTTTCATGATACAGTATATTTAGCCGACTCTTGTTCAAGTTTTCTTCTGGCATTCGTAAGACTCATAAGAAGTACAGGAGGGGAGGAAAAAGCAAAAGAAGAGCACTCGCCTCTCCTTTAAGTGAGAAATCAGTTAAGTTTGAGACGGATTAGCTGGCGTGACTTCACTAGAACAATGGGATGTGCTCCCAGGCCCTCTCTTGCTACTGGACCTGCCACACAACACGTGGGAGCCAGGCTCAAGGCTGAAGGAGGGCTCTGGGCATTAGGGGGTAAATTTCCACAGCAGCGTACTGGGGTTTAACAGCACAACTCCTGTCAGTGTGAATGGGAAGCACGAGGCCTATACAAATCCCTGCATACCATTTCAAAAATATATCTCCAAGACGGGAAAATGAAGCTTAGCACTTGCAACCTCAAAAGCATTCAGGAAGTAGCACTCTTGACAGCGCTTTAGATGCCCAGTAAATGCTCTTATAAAGAACACCCGATCCAGCCAACAATAAATCTCACACCGGGGAAGCCCGCATAGGGCTGTGGAATCCCCTCCAAAGATAATTGCCTTCCGCACTGTGTGGCATAGAAGCCGCTATATGGAAAACGCTTTCTGGGGCCCTCCAACTCTCAACAGCTCACTTTTCTTTCCTTGCTAGTCACCAGTTACACACACACACACACACACACACACACACACACACACATACCTTTTAAGGATAATCAGATAAAGCTCAATGATGTGTCCTTTTTCTAGAAAAAAGCTAGGAAACCAACTCTTGGTGCAGAGGAAGTGGGAAGACAGGATACATCTAAGAACCCAGGAACAGAATCCTAGGTCCATACCAGATGAGCAATCGTGGGGCCTCATTCCCCACTTTTTAGAGTTTCAGGCATTTTCCACATAGACCTGGGTACTAGGACTTATTCATCAGGCCCAAAGAGGCAGGCAGACCTGTTCTACTCCAAAATAGCCTCAAGTACTTGGTTTAACCTCGACATATACTGGTGCAAGCCCATAAACTAATAGGTGATGGTGGGTGTGTCACCTCAACTCTCTCGGATATGCATCTCACCTAAATAAAAATATGCATGACATACAATGTAGGGTGTCTTTGATAACAATAACAACTACACCTAACATCACTGACTGTTTCCTGTGTACCAGGTATGTGCTGACACTAGCAAAGGACTAATCTCCAGGTACGATTAAGTTCCTATACAGAACTACCAGGAATATGGTTCAAAAGCAGGGAGAATTAGAGCTTGGGAATCACTAACAAGTCAACAGTAAATCAGGGAACAAAAACAAAAAATGTTTTGTGGGAAACACTGGAAAGCCTTTCCTGGGGTTCCTTCTGGGTCACAAACCCTATGAGACATCAGCAACTTGGGAGTCCATGGAGTAAGTCACACACTTAATCCTGGGTGCATTTAGATGAGCTCTCAGACGAAGACCATAAAACTACCCAACTTCCATGCCTATTTATATGTTCTGTGTTTATGATTTTTCTCTCTTCCTTAACTACCTTGCCTTGTCTCTGTAAACCATGCCTACTTCTACCAAAACAATTTGTGAGTATCTAGTCTGACCCCACCCCTCTCTGCCTCACATCTGCCTGCTTCTGTCTGATATTAGAAAGGAGAAGTGAACAAGGACAGTTTTCTGCATCAGGTGGCTGGCTAGGAGTGCAGTGGCTGGCTTTCCCATCTCAGGTTGAAGCTAATGTCTAGGCTGGGTTATGAGACAAATTTGGAAAAAAAATTTGTATCATTGAGATACTAGGGGTTCTTTTGAAGTCCAGGGATGTCTCAAGAAAATTTCTACAGAGAAGTATGTAGTCCAGACTGCAGGCCAATTATTTATTTTTTTATTATTTCAAATGGCATTTCACCCTTCACAAGGAAAAGCAGCAGATGAAGCAGGAAGCTTTCAGGTCGTATAGGACGTCCCTCTTTTCAAACAAATAAGGCATTGTGTTTGAACAATAGGAGGAATGTCTAGTTGATCTTAATTAAATTCAGTGATGTCCAATTTTTGAGATGGGTCAGGACACATCTATGTAATGTCACAACCCAGCAGGCCAGACCTTTGAAATCAGGGAACTCTGTGGTTAACTGTTCTCTGACACCCTTTTTCCTCCAGCCACCTTCCCACTGTGCTGCTAGCTGGTTCCACCCTCCAACCGCACGCTCTCACTTGTACCCTTCTCTCTACCCCACGCTAATCCTGACCTCTTCCTTCCTGGCTCTGTCCTCACAGTATAACCCTAGCAACAGCAATAACCCTTGCTCTGGCCAGCCTTCTGAAGTTGCAAAACCCTACCACATCCTATCTCATCACATGCACAAGGACCTATGAAACACAAATCCTGTTATCTCCTGCACGTGCAGGTGGTTACCTAGAGCTTGGAGCACGAGGGATGTGGGTTTGAAGTCACCATTTGCAAGATACCAGCAAAGTAAGGGAGTCACAAAACTTTGTTTGTCTGCATTTCCTCATCTTATCTGTCTCATCATGAATATATATTTCACTGTTTTTGATGGGGGGGTCAATTTTTAAAGTGGGGGGGGTCAGTGTTTAAAGTCATTTTCCCTGATATGAGAAATGTGACTATTTTTTCCACTGTATACCAAGTACCCAGGCTACAAGTGTTTGGCCAACCAACTCCTCTAATGTTGGTAGCTACTGGCAATTTGTTTGAGGTCACTTGGCTTGGGAGTGAGAGAGCTCAGATGTGATTCTGTCCTCTAGAGCTCGGTCCTGCCTTACCCAGCCTTTTTACTGGCTATGGAGTACAGGTGACACTGAGACAACGGCTAAGAAAACAAAGACCACAGCCAATCAAAAACAGGGATGTGGTGGAAATCCTGTAAGAGACTGCCAGTCACAAATGGGGGTGGGGGGTGTTTCTTAGGACTTTGGCACAGGGTTTTTTCACAGAGAAAATAAGGGAGAGGCTGGTGTCTGGTAATAAGATGACTAAGAAAAACAGCAATACTTATGGAAGTATGTGACAAATGGGTTTGGCATCTCTTATAACAGCTCTCAATCTTTAAAACAATCCTATGAAATATGTAGCACTGTATAACAGATATAACAGTTGAGGTCCTGAGAGTTTAAATTACTTAACCAATATTTCATTGCAAGTAAGGGGGGCAGGATTTGGACTTGAATGACCCCCAAACAAGGCTTTTATCCTATCTGCCAAGCTGGAGACCAAGGTGGCAGCTGGGACTAAGTCTGGGAGAATAGAGACTTATCCAGTCTTAGTCCCTTGTAGAACAGATATGATCAAGTAACATCAATTGTTCAGCTGGGGTAGAACCTAAAATAACACAAATGTAAATTCTAATAGCCTCTTGAATCATAAATGATTAAGTGACAATTCACAGCTGGGCCTGGCAGGATGTAGGAGTCAGAAGACTGAGGCACTAGGACAGAGGCTTGCATCTTCTTCTGAACTAGTGCTCCTTGATTAAATAAAGAGCTTCTCCCACTCTCATCTCCACTGCTGGAAACACTTTTCCTCTCACCTCCATCCATGTTACTGAGCATGGGCTGGTGGCCCCCCAGCCATGGCCTGGACAAGACAGGCTTTCCCAGGCTCCAATGGAACAATAAAGCATCAGGTCGATGGGGCCTATTGCCTTTGATCATCAAAAGCAGGCAGACAACTCAGCTTGGTAACTCTGGCAAGGGACCACTAGAGATTCTCAGCCTGGTCACACCTTTTCCTGGACGTAGTTTTGGTAAATTAACAGTCTCCATGCCCCCCAGTTTTCTCATCTATAAAAGGAAACGGGTCCTAGAACTTTACCCACATTAGGTTTAAATGAGATTGAAACAGGTCAGCATCTGCTATACTGTAAGCACTAAAATGTTTCCTAATATCATCGTTATTGCTAACACACACAACACATTTCCTCCAGCTTCCTCCTTTTGCCATAATGAAATTCTAGAAGCCAAAAATGTTATTGTACTTCCCTATTTTCCATGCTATAGATAATGTGGATCCTAACTCCAAAATTTAACTAGCCAGCAGCTCCTTTGTCCAATAACCCTTAATAATGGAAAGCATTTGATCATTTTACTTTTTAAATCCAAAGTAATTATAGCTAGAATAGGCAAAATGGCACCCCATTTCAGTTTCCAGGTGACCCAGACCCAGTGTGCCACACCCACCAAGTGGGTCATCACTTGGATGTATGAAGGTGTTCAATGGTCTGTAAAAAATGTACTCTCAGGGATCCACTGGGTATTTTGGGGAAAGTCAGTCTTCCCAAAGTGTCAGGAACAACTAACTGTAGGTGGGCCAACATGCAATCTAATTCTCTGGCCTATGTTTTCACAGGAAAGACAGCCTTCCATGGAGGCCCAGCCAGCATGGCACCATAGGGGGTCAGTCTGCACCGTAATATCATTTAATGACTTAATGGGCCAAGTTTAAGACTTTTTCCAGAGTTTCTAATATTTATACTACCCAAAGGGGTGGAAATCTCCTAGTGCTTTCAGAGCACATAGTACGACACCAGCCATCAACTGATCAATTACTGAATCAAAAAACAGGCATGCAAGAAGCAGAGAATAAGAGGTTCCTGCCTGGATGGAAGGGGAACAGAGAACTTATAACATAAGAGAAAAGTTATGCTCAGTCTAAAAGGATAACACTCTGCTCCAGGGAGCTGGGCAGAAGGTGAGGAAGGACACTTGAGCTACTGGAACAGCATATGCAGACTTCACACACTGGGCCTGTGGATGGGTTCGGCATAGTAGGGACAATCCTAATTTATGCTCTGGCTGTGTTCTTGAGATATCACATAGTTTTTCTGCTTTTCTCAGTTTCACCTGTATTTGCTAACAATTTACCCATTTCTTCTCACTCCCTGTTTTGCGCATGGTTTCTATTTTTCATCCATATCATGTGCTTTATAAACATGATCTCTCCTTGCCTTGAGCCCAGCTGAGACGCACACATGGTTCTATCTCCCAAATTATCAGTTTGTGCTTCCTTACTGTGCTCCCGGTATGCTCTCAGGTGTGATTCTTTAGCTTCCAGACCAGAGATTCTGATTCAGTGGATCTGTGCTAGGCCTTGAGAATATTGTGGAGGGTTAGACCAAATAACAGTTGGAAGCCACTGAGATAAAGTTAAAAAGCCTGCACTCAATGATGCAATATTTTGGTACCAGAAGTGTTTAAATAATAGTACATGACATATGGGCGGGTTATTATTCAATTTAGTAGAACAAAAACTTGAAGAGGACTCACATCCAAGGAGGGACAAACTTTCAAAACACCAAGTATTGCAGTGCTGACTTCCAGCGAGGAAAGAGAACTCTTAACAAAACCAGTGTAATCAGGATAACCACTGCTTGCACCCAGGTCACCTCCCACCCCTTGATGGCAGGGTTCAATCTCCAAACCACCAGACCTTGTTTTAGTGCAGTTTCTGCTAGCAGCCTCGATGTGCTGGGATGAAGATGCCTCTTGCTCCTTTTTATTCACTTGTTCTTTAGGAATCAAGGGGAGAGGTGAGGGGAAAGACTTGTTTGTACCAGGAAAGTAAAGGTTGTAGAAAAGCAGAAAAGAGTCAACTCTAGACAAAAAAACATTTCTCTATGAGGCAAAATTATCCTCCTTGATAGAAAAATAAACACATGTAAACATGTAAGGCTGTAAAAGAAGCCACTTATCTACCTCCCTTCCTGGCTAAATTTAGGGTGGGACCAGTTCCCTGACCTTCTGTAGCATAATGTCCACTTATTTGAGCATTTTTATCAAATACTGAATTAGCCTTCACATGCAGCTCAACAAATATTTGATCAATTTACAGTTGTTTTTTCCTCATCCCTCTTGCATTTCATTTGTTTCATGCACATATTTTCTCTAAATTTTAAGATCTGAGGAAGAGATTCAGTACTTTTCTTATCCACCTGTTGCAGTACATATACCAAAGTACTAAAAAAAAGTACTTGCTAAGTAATAGCATCTATGTAAGATGGACATTTGATGATAAGAGAAACATTTCCATATTGCCACGTTAGGGACTAAAATCTAAAAAATGCATCTGCACACAAGCATCAATGTTAAGATGCTCTGAAAGTTTAAAAACAACAAAACTGAATGCAAACTATGATTCAGAGATTACAGAAGTAACTAGGTTTTATAGCTGTAGGTAAATTTAACTTACTTTGTCCAACACAAATGTACCTATTAAGGTAGACAGCTATTCAAAAAAAAAATTTTTTTTTTTTTTTGCAGCACCAGGGATTGAACTCACATCCTTGCGTTTGCCAGGCAGGCGCTTAGGCCACTGAGCTAGATCCCTGGCAGTTATTCAAATTTTTAAAAAAATCACCTATCTTTCATTCTCAGACAGAAATTCTTCTGAATGGGTATAAGCCTGGGAGAACAGGAAAAGCCATTTCCCAAGCCACTGCCAGTACAGGACGTGCAGCAACTAGATCTGCTTTGCCCAAGGAGTCTCTTCACTACTTGGCTCTGCCTTCCAAAGGTCTTCACAGATGCAGCTCAGAGAAAAACAGCAGGAGGGAAAATACACAGGAAGGCAACAGCCCACCCTTCCCTGGGCTATTAAACAGCCCCAACTAGTGGCAACATTAATTTTTCTCCTCAGAAGGAGAAAACCTCGCGCTGCCACTTCTCTTTCCTCACCTGGATTCAGTGCACTGCAGACTTAGGTATGATGTGCAAAGTATGATCAAAAGATATGCTGAGTGTTTAAATTTTGTTAAAAAGTTACTACAGTAAAAGACATGGCCATTAATCCCCCTCAAAATACTCTCCCTTGCTCTGAACACACAGCCCATCATTCCTGCCATTTTCTGAAGCAGCTCTGGAAGTCATCTTTCTTGAGTGTGGTTAAATTATGTTGTCATGGATGCTCTGATGCTGTGAATCAATGCAACATGTTTACTGTTCCTGGTCATTCTGACTTTGGGGAAGAGACAGACGTCACACTGTCAGATCTGGTGAATAAGGTGGATGGGGACACACCGTCATGTTTTTATTTGACAGAAATTGCAGCAACATATTGGATTGATTCAGGATATGGAGGAAGCCACAAAAAGACACTTGTGAAAGAGGACTTCTAGAACCACTTCATAAAGGGGCAAGAACAATGGTGTGACTGTATGCAAGGTGAGAGGGGGATGTTTTGAGGAGGATTTATAGCAATGAATCTTTCACTGTAATAAATTTTTAAACAAACACTATATATTTTTTATCACACCTTGTAGTACCAACAGCTGACGGTATTTAACCTGACAGGACAACTTTGCCCTTTTTCCCTAAAGCACAAAATATATTCTAGTTTCACTTAGAACATATAGCCAGCATTTGACAAGTGAGAGGGTAGGCTTGGCCCTCACCCCTTCTAAAAGAGTGCTAAGCATTAAGCATGGTGGTCAGGTGGTTTCAGGGGACTAGTTCAGCAGGCGGGGGTTCCATTCCTCATTATTCTACTAAGCAGCCTAAAGCCCTTGATACCCCTGCCCCCTGCTAGGTCCCGATTGGCTCCTACTGGTTTTACAATCATGCCCTAACTAATTGTCACGTGAACTGCTAAGTTGGAGCTCTTCGCTCTATACTTGTATCATGGACTGGGCTTTTCTGTTTATTCCCAAGAATTCTCTTTTTCAATTTGATCCACCGTTTCAGCCTGCTGAGACTTTTTTTTTAATCTTTAGTTTTCATTTTAGAAGATTAACTCTTCCTCATCCTCCTCAACACATACAGTTTCTATCATCTTCAAATTCTTGGAATTATATCATCAGAGATATACTGCGATCATCTCTCTAAATTTGTGTGTTCTAGTGGTTCAGAACAACTAAACTGAGTGCTACTGTTATTAGTTGACTATCACCAAGCCCCACTTCATGCCAGAGATTATTCACAAGTGTCCCCCACTCCCAGGAAGGAAAACGTCCATTGCTCTCCTTCTACCACTTCACTCAGAACAGTGCCTGGCTCTTAGAAGGTGCTTCATAAACAATTTTTTGCATGCATGGGTGAACCCCTACTCGTCTTCACCATAACCCTGTGAAGATGCTACTCCAAATCTATGTTTTTATAAAGAACATAAGGGTCAGGAAATCACCCAGAGTTGGGCACCTGTTACATGGAGCCAACATCTA
>RJWT010035825.1:0-13394 GCA_004365215.1 Cuniculus paca | reverse complement strand
TCCCAGGACAGTTTCTAATGACAGGTGATTGTTTCTACCCTCAAGTCCTCCCATTAAAATCCACCTTAGCCAAGACCCATCTCAGGGTCCATGCCCCTAACACAGAACACTTTCTTGAACCTCACGGCCTCCTATTTTTATCTCCTTTCTCTGCACAACATGGCATTTTGTAGGACTCTTAAGGCAGTGGTTACATTCTGTTTTGATCTTTGAGTTTTATGTACATGTACCTTCATCTACTCTATATACTTAACGAGGTTTGAGAATATTGCACTCCCATTTTTGTTTAATTCTATGAAGCATATAGCATAGAAAACATCACCAACTATAAGAAGTCAGGGAATACATACTGAACTGAATGCCCAGTCAGGGAAGCTCTAAAACAATTGTTTTAAAATATCCGCCCCAGCGTTTAGTTCTTCCAGTAAGCCACGCAAGGCATGTGGGGCCCAGGAAGAAAGAAGGCAGACAGTGCCTCCTGTGAGCCTACCAGCAGCTGAGAATCAAGAGCTATACCCCCACCACCCCATAGGCAACCAGCTGGTTCAGAGTACAGGCTGAGTTGATAGCAACTGAGGTTCAAAAAACAACTGAATGCTTGTATTGTTTGGTTGACTTTGCAGACCTGGGTCTGGTGGTCTGAGCATCTATTGGGAGGATAACAGTATGCAGTGTGGTAAATATGGGGGATTTCCTTTTGTCTTGTTTTTGAAATCCAATATTGTTCTCACTGTTTTGATTTGTTCCAATTTATTGGTTTGCTTCATTCAATGTTCTGTTTTGACTGGTTTTATTCTGTTTTGTTTGGTTTGATTATGCTATGTCTGATAGAATGGACAACTATAGTGAAGATAGCAAGATAGTCTATGGTAGCCATTGTTGATTTCCTATTATCCTGCTTTGAAGTTCTGTGCTAATTTTACTACTTTGTTTTGACTGGCTTTATTATTTTGTTTTGTTGGGTTTTATTATCTTCAAAATAAAGAAAAAAATCTGCCCCCATAAAGGCTAGTGGGGGAAAGTCTTCCTGATGAGCGATCCCAGTGGATAGGTCATACTGAAAGTTATAGATTTCAGGGACTCTCCAGAGGCCAGTTAGGTTTCTAAGCTGTTAAATAACAAATTACAAATATTAAATTGCTTGACTGTAATTTTGAAGTGGAAAAAAGAATCTTTCTAAGAAAGACACAAAGCCTGGAAATCAAAAGGGAAAAACAATAATCTATCTAGATATATATATGCATTTAAATTTTCCCCTTGCAAAAGCACTATAAATGAAAGTCAAAATAAAAATCACACTTTAGAAAACAATATTTTTAACTTGTAGCACTAGTTTATCAGTAAAATTCATTAACCAGTATTATGATGTGGATTTGATGTCTCCTCCAAAACTTGTAAGTAAAAGACTTGGTTGCTAGCTGATGGGCTTTTTTGGAAAGTGATTGGTTCATGAGGGCTCTAACTTCATCAAGTGTATTAATCCAGTAATGGGATCAGAATCTGATAGCATTTCTGGGAGGTGGTGGAAACAGAAGGTGGAATTAGGTGAAAGGAATAGATTACACTGGTGTGACTTTGGGGACTAAATCTGGGACCCAGACCCCTTCTCTTCTGGCTGTTTCGCTCTCTTTCTGCTTCTTGGTTGCTATGAGCTGAGCAGCTTTCCTCCTCCACACCCTTCCACCATACATTCTGCCTCTCTACAGGCCTAGAAACATTGGAGCTGGCTGACTGTGGACTGAAACCTCTGAAACTTTGAGACAACATAAACTTTTTATTACATTATAGAATGTTGATGACCACAACCATAAAGAGTTTTGAAAATTACTAAGTAAAAAGCAAACACTCCAAGACAAAATGACAGACTAGGCCAAAGGAGAAATAAAGATGCTCAATAAAGATATAAGAAGATAACTGTTCACATTCAACATAAAAATATGTAGGAGACAAAGGTCCAGAGGTTATATAAATTCATTATTTTAGGAGTGAGGGATAAATCAGCAGCCCTTCTGAAGAAAGAAATTTGGCAACATTGATCTAACTTAAAAATGCATGTGCTGTTAGTACTAGCTATTCTACTTCACAGAAATATTCAGACAAGGAAAAAGAGAAGTGTGAAAAAAATGGTAATGGCAGCATGGGAAAGAACTGAAAACAACCAGATGGATGGAGCTAGAGTCCCTTGAATCTGTGGTTACATGATATGCCACCATTTCCAGCAGAAGGCTGAGCTGTCCCTGAAGGAATCTCCAAGAGACATCACATGGGAAGCCAAGGCCAAGCAGTGGGCTGCTAGGAACCCATCTGAAGTCTCTAGAAGAAAAGGATGAGCATATGTATGTGCATCCGCCTAGGCATACCCGAGGTGTTTCTGGAAAGGAATTTACCCCTTTCTGTTATATTCCTGCTTTTCATCCAAATAAATCACACATATCCTTTACTTTTACAAGAAGAACTGTTAAAAGATCTTTTGTCCACTTATTTTCTTTTCATCATTTTACAGAAATGTGTTGAGTTCTTGACCCTGGGGCAAAACCTTCCTTTGCATGGAAGTCAGTGTGATGGTTTGTGGGGTCCATGATTTAATCAGTACAAACAAAGAAACTAGGGCCCCTGGAGCCCCAGAACCCTGGAAAGCACTCCTTAGGGATACAAGAACTGAATGGGCTTGAAGTATGGAATAAATGGTGACACATATCCATACAATGGTGGCCAAGGAATGCTGGGAGAAAACAGCTGTAGGACAGGGAGCAAGAACTCCTCCCAGACCCCTGTCCTCTGATCTCCTGAGGACATTCCAGCAGTGCCATCTGGAAAGAAAGAAGCTGGGGAAAAGCCACACTGTAGTGGAGTAGGTTTTTCCACCCTAAGAACCTGCAGCTTTCCAAAGACTACTGGTGATAAATGCAGAGAGGCAGGACAGAAACCCTCAAAAGTGTACATGCCCCAGTATTTTCTCTGACAAATGTGCACCAAGAGTTGAGGCCAGGTTTATTACATGCAACTGTGTAGACACACACATGTGGGTATTTTAAGTAACTTTCCCTCATGCCCAGTGTTCTCTACCCACAGAACAAGGGCAGTGACATCACTGCCCCACACAGTGGTTATGGCTTAGGAGATGTCTGTGACAATCAGGAGAAAAGGGTGCAGGCAGCAGCCTGGGGCAGGGCTCTCATTTCTGGTACCGACAGGGGAGTTAGTAGCAGGGAAAGGGGTGTCCACAGGAAGGCAAAGTCCTGTCTTTTATCTATAAACCACTTTATGAGCCACTTCTATTCCTGGGAAGGGAAGTCAAAGGCAGCTACAAGTGTGTGGTGTGACCAAGTGCCCACAAGATGCAAGAGAGCAGACTCATCAAACAACCCAGAGAATGCTCATTGCTCTTCTTCCCCTAACTCAGAACACATGGTGCTTTGAGTATGGATGTACTCATTGAGGTAGTATGGACAGTTGCAAAGATTATTGAACTGATAGGGAAGAGAAAATGGGTCACAGGCAGCACGGTGCTCTCCCCAAAGGCCCCACCTCCCATGCAGCTGCACTGGACGGTAGGTATCAATATGTGAACTGGAGGGGAGTGGCATACACATTCAGATCACAACAAATCCTTAAAAAAAAGTGACTGTGATTAAAAGAAAAAGGAGGGAAAATGTGGTCAGTGTGCATGTGAATCACTTTAAGAAGTGCTGGGAGAATCTTGTTCAAATGCAGGTTTCTGACTTATTGAGGTGGATGGTGCTTGCGATTTTGCATTTGTGGGACATCCATGTGACATAAAGAGTGTTGCTGTACTGTGCATTTAGAGCAGCAGGAGCAAGCTGTGGGTCATAAACACTAGCACCCACAGCCGCTGGACCCCCATGTGCACACACCTGCAGGATTCAGACACAAAATGATCTGATCTTAGCACACACAGACACGTGACAGGCTCAGGCAGGTATCATGGCCCTCACTGAGATCCCTTTGGCATTTAGGACTAGCTCATTACTAGCACCAAGGATCCAGGACTGCCTGAGCTAAGGGCCTTCCCTCACTGCTGAGCAAAGGATACCTGGGTCCCTGGTGTCTGAACCCTGATAGCTTGTTCAGGAGGAAATCCTGCAGAGAAATGGTTTCCCCTCGCTGCAGCTTTCATCTATCAGCTCTGGAAACTATAAAACAGGGGTGGCCATGAACTTATTTTATTTACACAGAATTCGTAGAGTGCTGATTATGTATGCATGGAAAAGATCAGGTTAAACCTTCACAGGCAAGTTGAAGAGTCAGAGAGAATCCTGGCAGCAATTTCCTTTGACAAACACTGTGGATACAGAGCACGTCATGACCCTGCCACCCTGGTGCAGTTCTTGGTTGCCTGGAAAGGCCATGTAGCTGGGCAGTGCTTAGAGAAACAGCAGAGAGGAATCCATGCAGGGCAGCTGGAACCTGGGGAGACACACTGTACCACAGAACACTGCATCCGCAGCTCTATCCCCAACACACGAAGTATCATAACCGCTGCAATCTAAATTGAAGTCTAAAAATAGTGGGATAAAATTACTTCCTCCTTTCACTCCACCAGAGAATGAACGGACTGACACCAATAGCTGCAGGGCACGACCAACTTCCAGAGTTCATGTTGACAGGACGATCACACAACTGCCCTGCTTCAAGAACATTTTCTGAGACCCCCCAGAAAATGAGGCAGGAAAAGCAATTACCCTGTTGCAGAAACCAATAATGGGTATTTGATTATGATTATTAATGGGGGTAAAGGAGACAGACTGCTGAGCGGCAAGCAGCCACTAAGTGAATCTGTATGAGGTTCCTGGAGGGGGATTAATTTTTGTTTTCTTTTTATCTCTCAGCCAGTCATTTGAATGTGACACCAGCTCTAAGCATGGCCTGTCACATCCTTATCAGTATTCAGTGCCACTGCGCGGTGGTCACATTATCTCCGCTGGATACACCAGGCAGCAGACTCCTTGCTGGGGGATTGTTTTCCCTCTGACTCAGAATGTGGGGAGGATGGAGTCAGTAACTGACTTCTCAGATACAGGAAAGACATCTTCCAGCATCAGAAAGGCATTTTGTAGCAAATATTTACTTCTTGGTTTGTTTCCTACTGAGGCTGAACACGCAGCATCTAATCTGGAGGATGCAGGATTTACCTTCTCTGAACAAAGGCTCCTTCTAAAGAAAACAGTGCCATCATCAATTCCTCCAGCTCTGGTGGAAGTACTATGCTGGCTTAGAATCCATTTGACAGAGAAGAAACAAAGGAACCATGAAGCAGAGATAGAGAGGAAAAGGTACAGTTTCTTTGAATTGATATCATACTCTAAAACTAGTTCCCCTCCACCACCTCACCCATCCAGGGAATTTCCAACAGAATGGCTGCCTCAGTCACACAGATTGGCAGCTTCCTCCAGAGTCAGCCAGTAACGACTGGAGACCTCAGATGGGGGTGTGAGAACAGGGAGGTTTCACAAGAAGATGCTGGATGAGGAGGAGGATGGAGTTCTCTCTCCTTGTTAGCGGAGCACTGGGCTTTTTCCATGCACAATTTCATTCCATTGTGCAACTTCATGTGAACAGAGCATTATTGTCACAGTCTTTGCTTTCTAGGACATGGGCTCAAAAGAACAGGTATTTGCTCAGTTGCACAGCCAGCCAGTTGACAGAACTGCTTGAATCTCCTCCTGACAACAAAGCCTGTGATCAGCCAGCACCAGATTGTCACACGTTTTACGAGAAACATTCCCAAGCCTCCTTGTGCACCTGGAAACATCATCTCTGCCTCTGCTCCAAAACCAAACAGAGCATTTAGGAATTTGTGTGCCTGTCATGTTGCTGTCAGAGACCCAGCATGGACTCAAAAGAGTCACCCTTGCTTGGCCACTTTTTGTAGAAGGTCTCACTCATTTTTGTGCAAATACAGGGACACATCTCTGGAGGCAAAAGAAACCACAGAAGTTGTAGTAACTGGTGGCAGACAGAACAGACATTCCTTATGGTTAGCAAATGGAACATGTCCCTATGCTACCAGTTACAAACACAAAGGTTTTAGCTGGAAATTATTCAAATTTCATATGTATACACACACACACACACACACACACATACACACACACACACATACACATTCACAGGACCAACATCCAGTCCTCACTGTTCTTCCCAGCTCTAATCTGCACCTTTTACAACACTTTTGCCCTTTTCAGCACTAACAGTGTGAATGTCTGCAAAAGATGTACCCTCTATGGAGAAAACATGCTTTTCTTATCATTTGATCTGCATAACAGCACCCTGAGGAGGGAACCACTTGATGCTTTATACACAAGAAAACTGATATTTAAGGAAATTAAACAATCCCAAGGTCACAAAATGGAAATTACTGAACAGGCTCAGATTAGGTAATCCGAGTCCTGAGCTCATGTGACCTTCTTCCTCAGTCCTCACTGTTTGGTCTTCCCACGCGCGAGAGAAAAAGAAAAAACAGAAAGGAAAAAGGCCTTTATTGCGGGCATGGGAGGGCTGCCAAAGAGATGCAAGCACCCTCTGGAAGGTTCAGGAAAACCGTGGGCTTTATTTGGAATTGACAGGGGTGGAGTTAAAGGGGCGGGTGGAATGACGTATTGACAGCTGATTGGAGGAGCCTTGGTGCACTGGAAAAGCGGGAGGTTTACCTTTTGGGTTCACAAGAAGAACGTGGGGGAGGCGCTGTCCAGCGCCATGTTAGCTCGCAAATGAGGAAAAACCTGTTACTCACCAGGCCCTATTCTTGCCAGTCTCTGACCTTCATGGGTGCAGACCCTCGACCGCCAACTTCTCCCTGTGCCTGTGCTCTAACCAGCTCCTCATCCACCTGAAACACTACCTTTCCTAGCAACTCCCCTGAAAATAAGTAAAGTGGAAATAATACTACGAGCTTGTGATATAATTCCCTTTTTAAAATAGTTTAGATCTTCTAATGACAAGGCCAGGAAACAATGACCAACTCAGTAGCTCTGACCATCCCCAGGACTCAGATTGTTTCTCTAGATATCATTTCCAGCCAAAAGAACCAAGAGATTCTTGCAAGCTGGGTCGGGTAGTACACATTTGTAATCCCAGCACTCTGGGAGGCTGAGGCAAGGAGGATTACAGATTTGAGTCCAACCTGGGGAACTTAGCAACTTAGTAAGCCCTTGTCATAAAGTAAGAAATAAAGAAAGGCCTAGGGATGTAGCTCAGTGCAAAGGCCCTGGCTTCAACCTTCAGTACTGAGAGACAGAGAGACAGACAGACAAAGAGACAGACAGACAGACAAAGTGAAAGAGAGATAGAGACAGAGAGTTACAAAGACAGAGATACAGAGACACACACACACACACACAGAGAGAGAGAGAGAGAGAGAGAGAGAGAGAGAGAGAGAGAGAGAGAGAATGAATTCTTCCAGCAAACACTGATTCCATAATCAGGATTCCTATACAAGATGAGCCTGGAACCTCCCATTACATTAGAAAATGAGGAAGCTTCCTGATTGATGTCAAAAGATTCTGAAACAAATTAGAAGAAGTTCTCTTCATCCAAATGGGGAAATATGATAAAGAATAATTTCTGCAAAGAACTTAAATGCCACAACTATATAAAATCATGATTTTGTAATAACACATGCACACTGACATATACATACTTTTACCTACTTTTTGGATGATTCTTGGAAGCCAGATGTTATTCTAAAAACTGGTGCATAAGAAGTTAGTATCCAACATTTATCTTGTCTTTCTTTCACAAACTGGTCCTCTGGATCATCGAACTGATGTTGAGGGAAAATTTTCCTTTTGAACTAGAATCTCCTCTTTCACCCAGGCTGATTTCAAACTCTTGGGCTCAGGCAATTCCCCTGCCTCAGCCTCCCCAGTAGCTGTTACTGCAGGTACACAGCACTGTACCTGAAGGAAACTTTTTATAGAAAAAATTTACCTGACAATGACAGGCTGATGAAATCATAACTTTATTGTTTTTGCAACATCCCAGTAAAATAACGCATCTAGGCCAAGCTCACTAGCATAGATAAAACCCTGATGCTGAATTTGACATAAAGAGGGTGGTGCTCCCTAGACCTAGAAGAGAGACAGCAGCCACGATGGTTTCTGCATGTGATGCACCAGGTCACGATGCTCTCAATGACACTCTCTTGGCACTGGTATCAAACCTAGACATGATCAGACCTCAAGGTCTAGCTACCTATTTATGAGACATGCAAGTAAAAAAAAAAAAGAAGAAGAAGAAGAGGAAGAAGCATGGGAACCCATTAGGCAAATCTGCAAGACACACAACCTGGTTTTTTCAAACACAAAAAAGCAAGGACATACAAAAGAGAGGGGACCTGTAGACCACAGCGATCTGACACAATTCTCAATTTGATAAAACACCTGTTAAAATTACAGGATAACTGGGGAAAACTGGAATGGTGACTGGACAGCTGGGGATATTAGGGGTTTTCATGAATTATTTTAGGTGTGGCAATGGTATTACGGTTCTTTTTATTTTGAGATGTACATTGACATATTTATAGATTAAATGTCTGAGATTTGCTTCAAAATATTCCCACTGGCATGAGGGTGGGTATAGTAGATTCAATAATGACCCTCAAATATATCCATGTTTTAACACTCGGAACCCACAGATTTTTACTTTATATGGCCAAGAGACTTGGCAAAGGTGACTAGCTTAAAGATCTTGAAATGGATTATGTGATCACAAGGTCCTTATCAGAGAGAGTCAGAGCAGAAGGGTCTGATAGCAGAAGCAAGAGACTGGAGCAATATGATTGGAAGATGCAGAAAGGGCCCCTGGGCCAATGGAAGCAGGTGGCCATGTGCATTGGAAAAGGCAGGAAAGGGACTGTCCCCTGGATTCTCCAGAGAGAACTAGCCCTGCCCACCATGTGACTTCAGCACAGTAAACTTGACTATGGACTTCTGATTTCCTTAACTAGAAGAGACTGCTCATGTGTTGCTTCAAGCTATCAAGCTTATGATAATTTGTTACAGTGGTAGGTGGAAGCAGATAGGGAAGCAGATATGGGGTAAGCAGTGGGGACACAGCAAGAACCAGTTTGGCCATGAGTCTAAAATTATGAATTTGCATGGTACATATGTATGGGTTCATTACAAGTCTTGAGTTTGTTATGTTTGAAAATTTCCACAGTACTAAGTTTTTTTGTTTTTTTCAAGTCTGGCTATAGGAATTTAATCAAAATGTCCATTTTTAAGAGAGAGTTTTCAAGTTTTAGTTGGCTATCCCATACCCAGATCCAGAAGTGTCAACATTAGGGGGTGAGGTGGGGCTCTGTGGAAAATCAGGACAGACTCACTACCACATCTGCATGTGCTCCCTGGGGTCCAGGCCAACATGCTCAGCTGCTTTCCACAATCTTGTTAGTGATAGCACTCATGCCACTGGCTGTTAGGAGACCTATGTGCAATGGTTCACTTGAAGAACTTAGCAAATTATCTGTCACTCAGTATCTCTTGATCAAGGTTAGCTAAGGATATTACCATTGCCTGTTGCATTCAGCTTTCTGGAAAATATGTAAAAAATGTTTCAAATGAGTCTTTACTACAGTGGTTGCAATCTTATAAAATGCTCTTTGCCCAAACACAGATGAACTGGGAGGACATTATTCTAAATGAAAATGAAATAAGCCAGAAAAAAAGTATTGCATGACCTCACTTATATGTAGACTCTTAAAAGAAAGGGAAGAAGGGTCACATTTATAGAGATAGAGACTAAAATAGTTGTTATGGGTCAAGCAGAGGGGAAGACAAGGAGGAGCTGGGGAGATACTGGTCAGAGACAACAAAGTGGTAGATAGGTGTAGGAAAAACCAGTCTGGAAATCTAATGCACAGCACAAAGACTATTGGTAACAAAATTATATTGCATCTGGGATTTTCTTATATAAGTAGATGTTAGCTGCTTTTGTCACACAAAAATGTAACTACTATATGTGAGATGGTAGCTATGTTAAATTCTTCACTATAGTAATCATTTTACTATCTAAACATGTCCCATAACATCATGTTGTAAACCTCAAATATACACAGTAACATTGAGAGAGAGAAACATAGACAGAGACAGAGACAGACAGAGAGAGAGAGAGAGAGGAGAAACACAGTAGTGCCCTGTGTTTACACAGCCATCATTGTCATAGTATGAATGTCTGTTGTTACTTTCAGTCATACTCAACTCTGTGGTACCACAGAACTAAATACAAGCCACTAAGCTTCAGCATATTGTTGATATTTATCAGTCACATCCTCAAAGATGCATCTTCCCATGCCTTGAATATAGATCAGCAATGTCCATGATCCACAAAACATAGAAAAGCCTGCTCTGACCAAAGTCACTCCTCAGTCAGTAAGCCCTGACCCTGGAATTCCTAAACCAGTAAACCCCATCCAGATCTTTGAACAAAGTTGTGATCATCCCCTGAAACGTTATCTATTCTTTCTTTAAAGACTCTAAGACCTAGCTGTCTTAGAGTCTCCCAAATTACAGTGGACTAGGGTCTACCCCAGGGGTAGGTCATGGAAGGAAGAGGAATCAGACTCCCAATATTTCAGACTTCACTTGAGAATGTTGTCCCATGTGCCTGATGATTGTATATGGCCACTGCTCTCGGGAACTGCTTGTGTTTTCCTAAACTTCCTGGTCAGCTTTGTTTCTTACCTTTAGTCTGGGTAGGGCTGACACATAGCACAGACCTTGGAGGTAACAGGCCAAGTTCTCCACCTGCCTTCAGAATCCCATCATGAAGTACAGAGGCTGTTAGGAAGGGCTACACTTGGAGATAGAAACATGAGGTCAAAGCTGGTCTGCTTTCAGCAGTCCATCTTTCAGGACCAGAATCTTGAGGTATCAGCCCACTGAACTTGGAGGAGAATCCTCCTGCGTAAAGTAGTCTGGGATGGAAATCTCAGCTCCCATCATCAAAGTTGTGACACAAGGTCTAGATGCCAATGACTTGGGAAAACAGGATGGTGCCACATTTGTTCTAAAGCCAACCAGTCGAATGTAACTAAGACCTCCTCATCGGAAGGATTTGCGGTCACTTACAGATGGACAGAATCAGATGAAATATACTCCAGATGAGACTCTGCCCCTCTGGCTAGCATGAGGGTGACTCACTCTGCAGAAAAACATCTCTCCTCCATGCTCCAATAAGCCACACCAAAGAGCACACTTGTGCCCAAGCAGCCCTCCAGAACAATTTCCATTCTGTAACTGTAGGATCTGACAAATGCCATCATCAAAACAAAAGCAAATTCCACTGAACAGCATAAATCAAGACAATTCTGGAGACAAAGAGTCAATTAAAAGATTTGGCCTTGAGTTCACTTGCAAAGTGCAATGTGTGCCATTGTCACCTTCTACACTTACAGAACACACCTATAGCAATGCCACAGCTGATAACCGGAGCATTTGCTTGTTGTCCCATTTGCAGAATAATAAAGGAAATAACTCAGTTGAATTGCTTTGTGTAATTGTCACAAGTCATCATCTCTGTGATTCTCACCACCTCCTTAGTTCACCAAGTAATTGTATGATTTCTACTGGGGACTTCTTTATTTTTAAGAAGCACAACAGAAAAGGCCAGTTTTTATGATGAATGGGGCTACTAAATTATCCATTGGGATTCAGCATACAATACAATCACATAAAATTCTCTCAGCTCAATAAATGCCATCTTTACATCAGCAGCAGCAGAGGGGAAAGACGGTTTCTGCCTGAAGACACTGTGACAAGGGATTTGGACCCATCCTGGTGTGAGCTCCAGATATAATGGGTGGCACCTTGCATGGAAGCACAACAGCCCACCCCCTCCTAGCAAATGTTCTCCCTGATGCCATGACACAGGGGTATACATGGGAGGGCAGGCAGGCTCAGAAATGACTGCAATTGAAAAGTGAGCATCCAAGAGATTCCACGTGGGGCTCTGTTTTTATTAATTGTGTCTGCAACTAACAGGTGCAAATCACGCTAGCAAATTAAACTCTTCTGCAATCCTAACAATGCTGCCTTGAATCATTAAAAAGTCTTCCCGTTTAATTAATGACAAATTGGATATCTACCTATGGGTTTTCTATTGATACAACAATTAGCTTTTCATTAACATTTCTCAATTCCCAGCCAAAATACATCAAAAACATTCAGGTTTCAATGGTTTCTTTTGAGTTTGTAAAACTTAGTTGAGTTTTTGACATTCCCTGTTAGTTAATCATAATTGTCCTTTTAAACACAAGACCAGCACCTTAAAATCTGAATGCTGTGAAGCACATTGACCTATCTGCGGGCAGAGGGCACAGAGACTCACAGAGCACTGTGGACGCAGCCTCTGCTGGACGATCTTTCTGACATCAGTCTAACTTAGCGATCCTAATCCAGTGCCTTTATGCCAATTTAGAACTAAACAAAGCAAGAAGAACCTCCCTCCTCAATGAATGAGCACCCTGCCAGATGTGGGATGCCTATAAATACTAATTGAATTTGTAGATGATCTCAATGGGCAGTGTGACAATATCATTGCTTTAAAGCAGGGAAACTGGGTTGAACTATACTGTGGAGACTGACGGCCAATCTCCTGTCTACTTTCTGTTCTGCTCATCAAAATCATGGCTGTCTTTTTTTTCAGGCTAGCTTTTAATAAACAGCCTCAGGCCCAATGAGGACTATCAACTTCAACCCTCCTCCCACAGATTCCAGTCCTTCCATATTGACTCCTGTGCCCACTGCTTCAAGGCAGTTTGGGAAGAAGCCTCCAGGACAAGCCCGCAGAGCTTTACTTCTAGTCTTTCTTTCGTTTTACCCTGCTCTTTCTGAGGAAACTCTCAGAAAAAAGGAAGCAAGTAACTGGGAGTGGCTATGCCCTCTGAGGACCAGAATGAGGGATGCAGGCACATCTCCCAGCCCTGAGCTCAGAGCTGCACACACTGGGCTCTGGGTTTCAGAAACCGCATCCTGAGCCTGTTCTTCCAAGAGCAGCATTTGCTATAGGGTTTTAGCTGGTGGGTGCTATGGTTGTAAGAACTACTGGAGTCTCTAAATCTTCTGTCACAATCATTAACAAGATCTCTGTTTACCTTCCTCTTCCTTTCCACCCTCTGCAGGAGGTACTTACAGCTGGTTAGAAGGGCAGCAGCAGAAAAAGTAGAGTCGGGATAATCTTGGAGGCTTGATAGACTCTTAAGGCAAGATATCAGCTATAAGCACACAGCTCCCCTCTGCCCACTTTCACCAAGAAGCTAAGGGATGCTCCTCTGCTTTTATAAAGAGTTGTTTGCTTTCAACGTAGATTTCTTTATCTCATGATGCCACACTGCTGTGGATGAATAACAGCCATTATTTATTCATACTTTATTG
>RJWT010035824.1:0-13036 GCA_004365215.1 Cuniculus paca | reverse complement strand
GGGGAGCCATCTTCATTGCATTTCATTTGTTAGTGATTCTTGAGTACAATGACACTGAAGTACAGGCAACAAAAGAGAAAACAGATAAAGTAGACTTCAACATGAAAAACTTGTACATCAAAGATACTATGAGGAGGTAAAAAGACATGTAGAAATGGAAAATATTTGTAAATCATATACTTGATAAAAGATCAATAACCAGAATATATAAAGAACATGTAAGGCTCAACAACAACAAAGAAATCCCAAAATTGGTAAAGGACTTGAATAGAGATTTTTTCCAAAAAGATAAATGGATGACCACACACATGTGAAAAGATGCTCAACATCACTCATTATTTGGGAAATGGGAATCAAAACCATATTGAAACACCACTTCATTAAGGAAAAAAAATGTTGGCAAGCATATGGATGAATTAGTATCTCAAGCATTACTGGTTGAAATGTAAAATGGTACACCTGCCATGGAAAACAGTTTGGTGGTGATTCAGAAAGTTAGACATAGAACTATTATATGATCCAGCAACTCCATTCCTACATGCATACCCCAAAGAATTCAAAAGAGGGACTCAAATACCTGTATACCTATGTTCCTGGCAATGTGATTCACAAGGCCAAAGTGTAGAAACAAGCCAAGTGTCCATCAATGGACAAATAGATAAACAAAATATAATAATATATGTACATATATATATAGAGTGAAATATTATGTAGCTCTAAAAAGAAATAAAATTTTGATACATAGATGAAATTGAAAACATCTCTATGAAAAATGAAATAAGAAAGGAAAAATGTTCTATGATTCTACTTATACTGGGTATCCTGGGTAGGAATATTTACAAAGGCAAAAAGTAGAATAGAGGTGACCAAGGACTTGGTGGAGACAGGCGAGTTATTTAACAGGTATTAAGTTCTAATTCATGATGATGAAACTTTTCTGGAGATGGGTAATGGTAAAGGATATACAGAGCTGTTAATATACTTAATGCCTTAAATTTTAAGTTATTTATATTTTACCACACTTAAAAAAAACAGGAACACAAAACAAACAAACAAAAAACAAACTTCACTGGGACTCATTAGAAATTCAGTCCTTGAATATTATTCCCTTTCCTGGGTAGTCCCAGATGTAACCATCTATCAATTTGTTTTAAGCATATTGATACTCACTTTTTCTAGCATCATTTATTGAAAAGACTGCCCTTCTATAATGTGTTCTTAGCATCCTTGTCAAAAATCAGTTAGCTAATAAAGAAGGATCACATTGAGGCTTTCATAGGTAAATGGATGTGACTTGAGACCATACTCATAAGTGAAATAAACCAAACTCACATGTGTAAACACCGCATCGTCTCCCTAGTGTAAGAAACTGAAAGACTCAATAAGATACAAAATCCCTGATAAATATGGGGGAAAGGTTCTGAAGTCCAATGGTGCTTTTATTCTTTGATTTGATTGGTTTAAGTCTGTTTTCTACTATTTGATTGCAATATGTGAGAAGATACGAACAGCTTTTTTGAAGAAAACAAAGGACATTAAGGTAGCCATTGTTGATTTCTTATTGTCAGATTTGAAGGCCTGTAATGCTTTCACTCTTTTGTTTTATCTGGTTTTATATTATTTTGTTTTGTTTGAGTTTATTGTGTTTGAATGTATGAACTACCATTTCAAAGAAAACAAGAGACACTAGGGTAGCCATTGTTAATCTCCTATTGTTATGTTTTGAAGACCTGTATTGCTTGCAGTGTTCTGTCCTGCAATGGTTTGTTGTGTTTAACTCTGTTTTGTTTTGTTTTATTCTCTTTAAAATAAAAAAAATCAGTTAGCTACACACAGATTTACTTCTAGATTTTCTATTTTGTTCCATTGGTCTACATGTCTGTTTTTATGCTAATACCATGCTGTTTTGATTACTACAGTTTTGTAGTATTGTTTAAAGTCAGGTGGTGTAATGATTCCTGTTCTTTTTGATCAACATTGCTTTGGCAATTGGGGTTTCTGTTTTGCTTTGTTTTTATTTGATTCCATGCAAATTTTAGGATTGTTTTATCAAGAAGAATACATAAGTATTCTGAGAGGAATTACATTGACTCTGTAGATTGCTTTGGATAGAAGAGACATTTAAACCATACTGTTCTTCTACTCTGTAAATATGGGATATCTTTCCTTTTTTGTGTGTGTCCTGTTCAATTTCTTTCACCAATGTTTTATCATTTTCCTTATAGGTATCTTTCACCTCTTTAGTTAATATTCAGGTTTTTGTAATTCTCCAAATTTAGCTTTTGGAATACAAGATGACTTCTTTGACTTCCTAATTCTTTAACCCAGCAGTTAATTAAAATCTACTTTAATACTTTTAATTCCTAGCATTCCATTTTTGGAATATTTGTAACAACAAAACATAATAAAACTTTTCAAACTCTTGTTTCTTGAATTTTTCTAGGCAATATATATGAACTTTATGCAAAAATTCAAAAAATTGCAATCTTCAGCAAACAATGGGTTAATTCTGCCTCATTTTAAGACTGGGGTTCACTGGATGAGAATGTGCAGTACAATTAATTTTAGAGAACACTTTTGTATGGTAACACTAGTACAGAGAACTCCAAAATTTTTCTTCATCAAAATCATTGGTAGGTGTTGAACCTGTACAATTTCCTTTAAATACAGCAGGGATTCATAACTTGTTTTTCATTCTGTCACAAGATTAAAAAACACTTTCACTGATGGAGGCAGACTCACCAAAGGCACTGATTTTCAACATGGGGGTAAGAGGTACAAGTAATTTTATGGAAAGGGAGGCTCCACTGAGTAAAGATGTTTTGAGATCTCTAGGTTATTTGTATAATTAGAAAATCACCTGCCCCAGGTCATAAGTTTTCCCACTACTCTCTTGACCCATGGTGTAGAGCAGTGTCATCCAACAGAAATACAAATTTAAGCCACCTATCTTAAAATTAGCTTTCCAGTAATTACATTTTAGAAAGTTAAAAAAGAGTGAAATAATTTTAATAATTTATTTTATTTAACCCAATATTTCAAAACATTATTTCAAATAATCATTATAGAAATCATTAATAAAAATATATTCCTTTTATAGCAAACTTTCAAAATTTGGAAGCATTTAGATGTACAACTTACTTTTTTTCAGCTTACGTTTATTTAGATACTAAGATATACTTGATCTGTACTTCATACTTAGAGTTGAAAAAAGATGCAATTTAATATTAAATTTAATATTAAAATTTAATACTTTCCATGTCAATTTATTTGTGCTTACCACTGGCAGCTTGTCTTTACTATTTCTTCTGCACTAGATCCCAATATTCAAGTTATTCCAAAACATAAAATTTTTCTAAGAACTTAACTGAGGATAAGATTTCAATTTTAAATTTAACTAAATTAAAATCTAAAATAGACTAGTTCCAGTCATACTAACCACACAGGTATTGTACAACAACAGTTCTAAAGGAAATAAAAAATAAAATTAAACACCTACTAAATCCTTACTATGTGCCAAGAACTGTTTTAAGTATTATTCATGCATTAAGTATTTATTTATCTATTTATTTTTAATTTCCCCTCATGCCCACCACACCACAGTAAGTTTTTAAATTTGCATAACCATTAGGTGAGTACTGTTTCGATATCTTCATTTTAGTGATGAGTAAACCAGTGCAGAAAGGGGTCTAATAATTTTTCAGGGGTACATAGCTAATAAATGGTAGAGGTAGAATTCAACCAATTTTGGAAAAATTTCTTATCTTTCTGAAACTTAGTGTTTTTCAAGAACTGTATTACTTGGTATTGCAGTAAATGTAAGCTTTTGCCTGCGTTTGGGTTACAGGGTCTCAGTATTGTTCACACTATGTCCCTGTCTTGATTATATGTAATGTAAATTAGACCGTATTACTCTTTTGCTTAAATTTTTCCAAAGGTGTCCCAAGGCACTTAAAAGTAAATCCAAGTACAGGATGTTCTTGTGGCCGCACAGTCCTACTTAATCTGACCCCTTGCTACCTCTTCTACCACCTCATCTCCTACAGTTCTTACCATGCACTTGGCTTCAGTTACTCTTCACCCTGTTGAAAGCTAACCTCCTTAGGGTCTTGAAATGACCTGTAATGTTCCACCCCAATATTCATACTACTGACTTATCTTTCACGTCTGTTTAATGACACCCACTCAGAGAACACTTCCTGACTGCTCAATGTAAAGCAGTCACACAGACCTTTTCTATCACATTAATGTACTTTAAAAATTATCCACACAGCAGTTAGCACAATTTAATATTTTTCCATGTCTATTTACTTGTCTTTACCACTGGCACCTTGTCTTTGCTATTTCTTCGGTACTAGAAACGAACACCTGGAACAAAGTCCACTACAGGGGAAACAGTAAGTATTATACTGAAATGAACGCATGCTAATCACTAAGAAAAAAGGCACAAAATTAACAAATTATAGGATCAGAACACAGCGATTACATCTTAATTTTAAAAACATTTTACTTAGAAGGCTTGTAATTAGAACCCCTAAGTTGATTTCTGAGAGAAAAACAGTTAAGGAAAATCTCTTAAACAAAATAAGCTGGGTACTTTAATAGCTACAAGTTACTTTGAAATTTGACAGGCTCGTCACATAAAAGTATTGAGAGAACAGGAGGAGTTGAGCAACATAATCATAAATATAATTTGCTTTTTCAAAGACTCTTTTGAATATCGTCCTCAAAACTTATTAAGGAAATGCATGTACCATAAAGACAAATTCTAGCTGATTAAAAGTCATTAAAATACATGCACTGAGATGGACAAAAGAAGATTTAAAAAATATGAGTACAAAGCTACCTGGCAGCACTGGTAAACAGGGAAGAGTATCACCGAAAGAAGAAAGATGGATGAATTTCTATAACATATAATCTGATTTTTTTTGGGGGGGGTACCAGGAATTGAAGTCAGGACCTTGTGTTTATCAGGCAGGCGCTTATGCCACTGAGCTATATGGCCGGCCCCTGTAACATATAATCTAAATAGAGTTTTTTGGAGAAAATCAATCAAAGCTGAAAGCCTTTAATCAAACATAGACAAAAAATTGTATTTGCTCCATCAGCATGCTAAACAGTACAGTTTTCCTGGAAAGTAAAGCGATCCCTAAGATTTTAAACCTGGGGCAGTACCTCATTCTAGGCACCCAAAGTTCTAACTGCAATATTGTTCACAGGGCCATTAGGCCCAAAATATGTAGTTTTTAAAAAATTACTTAAAAAATACTTTAAAAGGAAAGAAATACAAGAACTACTTACTATGAAGAATTTATTGTCAATTTGACATTTTAAAATAAATTAACCAAAACTATTCTTCAGAAAGCACAACATGGTTTCCTCATGTGAAAGGCTCCTTCCCTCTTCTCAGGGAAAAGGAGAAAAGGCATAAAGATGCCAGGAAGAATCTGGTCAGGCCTTATTAAGTTCCCTCCAGTTTATTACCATTAGGTCATATCCTCTTTGCCCAGTTTTATTTCTCCAGGGCTATCCACTTCATCATTAAACCTAGCATAAAAATACAAACATCTGACTACTTCTTTGGGGTTTCATTTCCTTATAAAGGCTCCTATGACATGTAAAATTTATATTAAATAGATTGGTTATGTTTTTCCCTTGGTAATATGTCCTTTGTTAAAGGGGTTTCAGGTGTGAACCAAGGATGAGTAGGGAAAAAATAGCTTCCCCTTCTAAGGTTATATAAGTTTAAAAAATTATTTCAATGAAGCTCCAGTCTTAAAGCTCAAAAATGGCTAATATTGAAAAGATGGATATGCTACAACAAAGCGAATAAGGAAAGAATAAATACATTTGTTAGCACTTTTATAAGTTATAACCATTTCATCTCAATAAACCTAAAAGTTAGGGGATATTATCTCAACTACAGATTCATATATGTACATGTACAAACACAAATGCACACACATAAGGCTCAAAGAATAATTTAACCAGGTTACTTGGATATCAGTAATTGTTACTTCCAATTTAGCCTGAGATCAAAATATGCAGGTAAGTTCAAAGCTCCACCTAAAATCTAAAAAATTGCTCATTTATTCTCAAAAGGTATCTAAGAAAGTGAGTCTATCTCAATGTCATTTGGAGAAGCACTTTAAAGAATGAGAATAAAATGAAATACAACTTGCAAAACATAACAATATATATTATGTGAAATACAAATAATTTCCAGTTTCAAAGTCCTTTATACTTTTCAAAGTTATGTCATTTACGGATTGTCTTATTTGTATTTAGTCATTTGTATACATCTTTTACAGTACTTTCAGCATCGTAATTCATTTGAAATTAGTATCCACATAGCATCCATTTCTATAATCTCGGAAACAGGGCCTTGGATAGTTGAGTGTGTGTGTGTGTGTGTGTGTGTGTGTGTGTGTGCGTGCATGTGCATGTGTCTGTGTCTTTTTTTTTTTCCCTAGTACTCAGAGTTCAAGTGTTAATGTATGAGTTGCTTTTTATAAATTAACGCCTCAGTATTTAAGTTTAACTGCAGTGTTGGCACTTTACAATAAATAAATGTTTTTGGGTGGCAGTTTGGGCACTCGTCTCTAAGAGATTTGGCATCACTGACTAGGGCTACCATCTTTCCTACTGCCCCACTGACTCAAAAAACAGACATTAATCTTAATTCTCAAATAAGGGTTCTGACATGGTGTTCAAGGAAAATGCATTGGTTACGTTATTTTTAAAATATTTGGAAAATGCTGGAAAAAAAATATATCCTAATGTGAATATAAAGTGTTTGTAAATTTCCTGATCTCCTTTTGTTTTATTGGTACAGAATGGTAGAGAAAAATCAAAGTAATTCTTAAAAGTCTAAATTTAAATTATCGAAAACTCGACAAAAATAGAATTTGAAATATAACATTTTATATTTATATTCAACTCTTTGGAGCAATATAATGTGTTATTTCAAACCATTTTTATAATATCCATCATATTACTATTATTCCTATTTCACTGAGAAAGAAACTTCAGAGAGGGTTTAAGTTAGTAGGCGGTAAAGTAGGGATTAGAAACAATCTAGGTCATGCTGTTACTGCCTTACTTGCAAGTTTTTAGCCAATGGTTTTGTTATTGGTCTCTCTACTTCCATCCCAAGGTGTATATGGTAATCAGAGTAACCCCTTGAAAATAAAAATTGGATCATGTTACTTCTCTGCTAAAAGCCCTTTCTAAAGGGTCCATGTAGCCTACAGGATGAAATCCACCAATGTTGTAGGCAAGCACTTCGAAACCTAAACCCTTTAAGATTTGACCCAACTTCTTTTTCAATCTCATTTATGGCTCATCTTCTCCTTCTCTTTACCTTCTTAGCCTAAATTATTCTAAATAATTTGTAGTTCCTCAAATCATCTGTAATAAGGCATCTTTCCCATAATATACCTAACTCAACTTGTTAACTTACAACTCATCTTTCACATTTTAACTCAGAAAACAATAAATCCTCTCTTTCTCTGCCTTTCTAGTACTTTTTCCTAGATAACTATTTCCTCTTCAATGCTACATTTTATAACTGGTTCATACTTACAGCAAGTTCTTGATGTGAACTTTGTGGGATGTCTTAGTCATCTTTATATCCTTAGGATCTAACAGACTGCCTGATAGTAATAGGCATCAAATACATGTTTGTTGAGTTGAAGTTAAATATATTCACTTAGTAAGTAACAAGTAACAAATGTTAAAATACGTAACAAATGTTAAAATACGACTTAGATTTTAAAACATAAGTATTTCAAAAGGGGAAAAAAGCCTGAACTTTTAACTGAACTGTGTATAACAACAGCAGTTGCCCTGAAGGTCCAAAGTGCCTTGACACACTCTGCCCCAACTGAGCCTCTGGAAAGTTCATTAGTTTTATGTCACCGCCATGACAATTTCTTAATGAGCTCAGCACAAGCAAAATAAACTGAAATGACAGCACTGGCAACTAACCTCTCTTATGCATCACTAGAGCTAGTTTCTCAATAGCAGTGCTCTGGTGGATAAGTCTTTTTCAAGGCAAAACACTTTTTATAGAGTATCTTCTAAGTCACAAATACTGATACTGGCACTGAGGAGAACCCAAAAAAGTGTAGATGTTCATTTAGACAAGGAAACGATGTATTCTGGAAAAAACAAACAAACAAAAAACCTTAAAACTAAAAAATACAGACTTTCATTAGATGTACCAGTAAATAACTCATTATGTAATTCATTTATGTGTCAGTTATGTATCCTAGGCCAACTGAAGTGCCACTTGGATTTGTCGAGCTTTACTATGCTGCATTCAGGCATTACACGAGTGTGCATGAAGAGAAAAACCCAAGCGCTGGTATTAGGCAAAAAGAAAGTCTATAAAACTAAAGCCCCCATCCTTCTTTCTAAAAGCTTGAAGGCTGTTTCCTACCAGAGTATCTCTACTGTACCTCTGCTGAAGGTTGGTTTCCTTAGATAAAGCCAAATCAGAAGCTGTTAATATAATAAAAGTAAACTTTACAGTACATTTAGATACAAATACAGTCTAAAAGAGAAAGAAATCACAGGAAACTCAGGAGGTAGAAGGAGGTAACAGGTATTCAATGCCTTTCATCAGTGACTACAGTACTCCAGGTACTATCACTGTTTTAGCTTCCCAGCACTGCTGTAACAAAGTTCTATACACTGGGTGTCATAAAACAACAGAAATGTATTGTCTCAGCCCCGTGTGGTGGTGTTGGCGACCACTAATTCATAATGGCTAATTTTGCATACTTCCCTAAGAGATGATAAAATGGAGGCTTGGGATTATCAACACCTCCTATTTGAGATTTCCCACTGACTCTTCTTAACACATGATCATCTATGCCCTCTTGAGTTATCCTAGGATTATATGCCAGGACAAGATCCTTCATAGCATATGATTATCTACACTTTCTTGAGTCATTCCAGGATTTTACTCCAGGACAAGAACCTTCTTAGCATATGATCATCTACGCCCTCTTGAGTCTGAGTCTTCTGCCAAATTGTAATCCTTTGCTAGCCCCACCTATCACTGTATACACCTAATAAATAGTGGCTGCTTTGGGAGTGCAGGAGGACCGATTGGGAGACACTGACTTCCCAGTCACTGATGCAGGACTGTATCTGTCTCTGCTTTTTATATTTCTCGCTGTACTCTTACGACAGACAATCGGGACTCTTGGCCGTGCTCCCGATATGGTGGCACGTGTCTGTAATGACAGCACTCTGGTAGACTGAAGCAAAAAGATCACAAGATCAGCCAGGGCAACTTATCAAGGCTCCATGTCAAAATAAAAAAGAGTAGGGAATATAGCTCAGTGCAAAAGCCCGAGGTTCAATTCCTAGTACTGAAAAAAAAATTCCCTTATAGTTCTGGAGGCTGGAGGTGTGAAATCAAGGTCGCATGCTTGGAGGCCTGTACCCAAAGATCTTTCCTTGCCTTATCTAGCTTCTGATAGGCCCAGGAAACTAGGCTGAAATCAGTTCATGAAAAATCTTAAGCGCCATTCTGAAGAGACAGGACTATTCTTGCATACTAGAAGTTTTAAAATCTTTTTTAGTCAAAGAATCATTTTAAAACAATTATTTTATTTATTTATTTATTTGCAAATACAACGGCTACAGAACTTACCTGGTAAAAGGGTACCACAGAAGCAGTTCACTTAGTCTCACCTTGACACCTCCTCTCTGATGCCCCTGTGCAGAGACAAAAAACAGTGCTACTAATCAATGTGTGGTCTTCATTAGCAAGCCACTTAACTGTACATAATAAATACAGAAACACTAGGGAATTTTCTATAGCAATATACAGAATAACTTCATGTCATTACATCTAATAAAATTTTGAGGTTTATATTTTATTTTTATAAATATTTTACCTAATAATTTATTTATAGCATTTACAAAATTAGAGGTGAACAGAAAAAAAAAACTATACCTCATCACATACCACTTAAGACGCCTCATCCTAGAGTTTCTACAACTGGTTAGATTTGTAAACTAGAAAGTTAGCAAAATTACCCTAATGACTGTGTAGGAGTAAAAAACCAACACAGAAATATAAAACAAAAGGAATATGAAAAAACAGAAAATTTCAGATGACATAAGGATGACTGTGAAGTGTCTGGCAAATAATGAGTAAGAATCTTTAAATTCACAGCAAAAAAGATCAGTATAAACTAAAGTAGTCAAGGGAGGGTCAGATACAGAAGTAGGTTTTGAGAAGGACATTAAGTCATCAATTATCAGACTTAAATTCAGTCATCAAATTCAAATATTATTTATTCAGTATGTAATGTTATTTACTGAAATGCCTACTTTCTTATGCTGGGGATACAACCTAAAATATCCCCTTGCTATCATGACAGATATTAACTGTCTAAAAAACATAAATAGATGGCTTCATTTAATACTATGATAAGTACTACACACAAAAGTCACATAGTACTATGAAATCATGTAACACAAAGATTAAATAGATTCTGAGATATCAAAGAAGTATTCCCTAAATAAGTTATATTTCAGCTGAAATTCAAAGGATGACTAGGATTAACTAAATAAGTAATGAGAAAGAACATTTGTATTAGTCTGTTTTCTATTACTACAGTAAAATACCTGACATTGGAAATGTATAAAAAAAGTTTAGTTCACAGCTCTAGAGGTTCAAGGGCATGGTGATGATATTAACTGGGTTCTGGTGAAGGTCTCACTAAGGATGGCATAACAATGGTAGAAGCATGTACAGGAGAGAGATCATATGGCAAGACAGAAAGCCAGAGAGCAACTTAGGTCCCAGAAGACCTATATCAATTGCTTTCAAGAGCAACTGCTGATGACCTGATGACTTCCCACTAGGTCTCATCACCTCTTAACATCACTACACTAGGAACCAAGATTCCAATACACAAACCTTTGGGAAAACCATATTAAAACCATATCAGCATTCATGACAGAGAATACAGGAATGAGGATACGTGAGATAGGGCATGAACAACCCACAGAACAGAAAAGACAGTATAGCTGATATGCAGAAAGAAAATAGGAAAATGTTAAGAAGTAAAAAAAAAAAAAAGAGTTAAGATACAGTTTATAGTTTTGTAGGCTACAGATGAGTGAACCTAAAAATCATTATGCTAAATGAAGTGTCAGATATGGAATCATATGAATATGACTCTATCCACATGAAGTAGATTGTCAAATTCGTAGATACAGAAAGTAGGATGGTAGTTGCTATGTCGTGGGGATAGGTGAAAAAGTAGTTATTTAATGTAGATACAGTTTCAGTTTTACAAGATGAAAAAGGTTCTGGAGATGGATAGTGGTGACAAGGGCACAATAATGTGACTACTCAGTGCCACTAAACTGTATACTTAAAAATAATTAAAACAATAAATTAAATTATGGATATATTATCAAAAAATTTAAAACAATTATAAAAATAGTTCTATAAGCTACATTAAGATAAACAGAAAGTATACGAAGTACATAAGGAAAATTATATATTAGACTTCAAAAAATTTTAAAATTAACCTTTAAAATCAACATGAAAGACTGATGAAAGAAGGACCAGAACAGTTGTAGAGAGAAATGTAAGTACAGTAATTTAGGGAAGAGATGTTAGAAGCTTGGGTTAGGATAGTAGCAGTGAAGATTCATTCATTCAACAACTACTTACTGAATGCTATTATATGCCAAGCACTGTAATGGGAATTAGAAATGAGTAAGATTAGCAAGACTGTCACTTCCATGGTACTTGTAAACAAGTAAACAAATAATTACATTTTGCGATTAAGTACTGAAACAGTAATAGACTATGGAAGGATAGGCAGAGGGTTTCTATAAAGAGGTGATTTTCCAGCAGAGAGAAAACTGACCAAGAGTCAGGGAAAGATCTTCCTACTTAGAACAAACAGCATCTACAAAATCTCAGAGATAGAAAAGTGATTTGAGAGACAAATGGGAAGTTAATGTGCCTGGATCTTGGCTAGGAGATGGTGATACCACATGAGAGACTCTTTTCCCTGCGCAAGAGAAAATGTCATTTGTACACTCAGTGAGTGCAATGGGAAGCCACTGGGGGATATTAGGCAGAGAGCTAACGTATTTGTACCAATACCACTAGTAGGGGATGAGACACAGAAATAGACGCATGAAAAATATTTAGAGAGTTGATATAGTGGTCCAAAAGAAGAACTATCATGGCCTAGATAAAGGAAGTGTTGTGGTAGAGGGATGGAAAGATTCACTAATATTTAGTCCTCATAGACCCCAGCAATGAACTGAAAATAAGAAAAAGTAGTCTCAGAAATCACTCCCTGTTTTCAGGCCTGAGCAAATAAACTAGTAATTAGGATGTCATTCATTGAAATAGGCAACAAGGAAAAGTATTAGAATAATCTAGAATGGCGTGTGGATTCTTTGCTTTTGTTTTGTTTTGCTGAGGATTAAACCCAGGGGCTTCTGCATGCTACTCACTGTTAAACCATAGCGTTACACCACCAGCTCACATAGAGAACTTTAAAAAATTATGAATTCCTATTGTCTATCACCTTGTTGATCCTGTATCAATGTTTTTTTCTTTTGTTTTGTTTTGTCTTTTTGTACAGAGATTTACAATTTAAAAAATTTGTTCCAGTCGATTCTGACAATCAACAAGGTTTGGAATTACTGATGCAGACTAAATTAACCAGAGCAGGTTTGTACTACTGGTAACCAAACAAATTCCAAATAATACCAAAATCAGTATATGGAAGAAGTGTGGTACAAATGACAGTCCCTAAAATGTGCAATTAACCTGGTCAAAGTTGCAAACAGAACAGTATAGACTCCTCTGTACCATGCTGAGAGCACAGTCACCCTTATAAAGAGGTATAACATAAATAAGTCTGTTTTGTACTGAGAGTCATAGTTATGGAAGTACACTGCAAAAAGAGATTTGACAGGATGTGTAGTGACCATACATATGAACTTCAATCAGGTTCTATTAAAAATGAAACTGCAA
>RJWT010035823.1:0-13392 GCA_004365215.1 Cuniculus paca | reverse complement strand
TTACCCCCATCCTGGGGCCTCTATCAACACTGGTACCTCTTACCTGGAAGAATGGAGTTCTGTGCAGTGCAGTTAACTATGTATATTCTCCATTATTCCAGATGATCAGTGTTGGCTTTGTTGCCTAGGGAGACACAGAGTCTCTGTCTTCCTGGAGGACAGTATTGGTCTGAGGGACAAAGTCAAGGAGAATGGAAGGGTAACTAGGGTCCTACACAGCAAGCCTGGACTTCAGGACCCTGGACCACAGTGCCTGGTTTGCAAGGGACTGTTGCTTTCTAAACCTTACCTAGCAGGTACCTGAGCCTGGTTTCCTGACAGGTGACTTCTGCAGAGTGGTAGGGTACTTACAGAGGGAGCTTCTGAAGAGAGCAAGTCGTGATGGATAGGCTTGGCTACTTTTGTAGCACAGCCTTGAGCTTACTGTGTTTATACTCACCTCTACAGGGTATTTTTTCAATTGAATACTGTACCCTGATAGTCAGCCATGGAGTGAACATAAAGGGCTGTGGTATTTCCTGCTTTCTGCACATTAAATGTGCACACATGGAGAGATGCATATGAATATACATGCATAAAGGTAGAGAAAAATTCAACGGAGCAAGGGAAATGTAAATCCATTGTTTTCAAACTTTATCATGTAGCAAACTGCAGACCAGACTAATGGATCATCTCAGATTTTCTGTGTACGAATGGATTGGTTACTTAAGCACATGAGGCCCCCTGTTTTATCATGGTGAATATGAAGGAGTCGAGTTAGAGTACTTCTAGAAAATATTAGCAGTTCTTATTTCTTATTGTAGACTGTTTAAAAAATTATATGCGTTCCTTCTAGGCACTGCATCAGTGTGTGTGTGTGTGTGTGTGTGTGTGTGTGTACAATAGGAAGTATATCATACATACAATCTCACACAGAGACAGTGATGAGAAAGTCCCAGAAAGGCTCTGGCATACCAATCAGAAGGCAATTCATCTTGAGAAGAAAACAAGTGATATTTACATTATTAAATCACAATTACAAAGCAAATCAGCTATAGAAGAGAGGAGATCATTTCCATCAATTATTACTGAACTGAACATAATTTTTCAATCACCAGCAGATTGTAAATGGGGGCCTCAGCTCATCCAGGAACTCTTCCATCAGAGGAGTTATTAATTAGGTATTAACTTTGGGGAATTAGCAAGGACACTGACAAGATGGTGCAGGAAGCAGGATACAGGGCAGACAAGAGGAGGGAGCCAGGTGGATTTTTGAGAAGAGGTCCAGAGAGTTCAGGAAGACCCCAGTCAGCCACCTATGCAGCAGGTACTACCATAAGATGGAAGATGCACATAGCGCAGGTGTTTTCATTCCCAAACTCTCCACACAGGACCAGGTAAACATAAATAATGACGCATAATTTCCTGGCTATTTATCTGTGCCACAGGTATGTTGCAAGTCCAGGTTGCACTGAGACCTAACTGTGAGTGCTCCAGGTCAGGGGAGGAGCGCTGACACTCACTGACTTTGCTGTGAGCTGTCTACTTGGGTCTCCAAAAGTCTGGATGTTTAGGTCTTGGTGGCAGGTGGAGGCTATCCATACCACCAGAACCTCACATGGGCCAGGAGACAATTTTGTGTGCTCCTACAATGTGCTGGGGTCACAGAATGTCTCCTTTAAGAAAAATCTTGGTAAAGAACCTGTTAAATTTAATGACTTCGCCAGTTCTTTGGGGCACTGGCTTTTGTTTTTGCTTTTGACGCAGTCTGATTCTAATCCCTTGGATTTCCATCACGTATGGAACAGACTCCCGTTCTCTGAAGAAGGCTGTGCTCACTCTTGGGTTCAGCCCCACTCCCCCGCAGAAGCTGGGTGGGCTGGTCTCTTTCCAGCTGTGGAAGACTGGAAGGAATGGGGGTGTGTGCTCTTCCCCGTCCCCTAGGGCGCCAAGCAGCTTTATTTGTTCTCATTGCTCAGCTTGTTGCCTCTGGGTTGTTAATGACTTCCATGTCATGGGGTCTAAGGCAGTTGCTAGGCACCCGGAAAATTATTACTATCCAGGCTTTTGTTTCAAGGAAGCAAGCAAACCAAGAGTCTAGGCTCCCCGGGGTGGACATGAAACAAGCTGGAGGAGGGTGGACGGCCTGGGCAGGTAGTGGTGGAGGTGACCCTGCCAGTGTCAGACTACCTGTACATTTTCCATGCAAACCCTGGCAAGGACAGCTGCTAGGCATGGGTGACAAAGAGCTGGACCTCCAAGCAGAGAGACCCACACACCTACCCTCCTCCCTCTCTTCTTCCCTCCCTTCATTTGTTCCTTCATTCAACACACGTGTTCTGAGCTCCTAGGCAATGAACCTACCAGTGGCAAGTGAAAGCCGGAGACCCTTTCTGAAGTGTTCTTTGTATTCTCCCAAGGAATGCCAGCCTCCCAAACCAGGACCGAGATTGTCTACATGGCCATCCAGATGGATAGGGTCTCAGCGGATTCACTAGAAAACATCCACATCACCCCTGTGATGGAATTCAGCAGGCTAGAAGTCTCACATGTTACTCACTTGCCACCCTTCCAGCTGCCTTTCTCTGGGGTGACTGTGGCTCAGCCATCAGGGTTCCACTGGGAGGCCACCTTTTCAAGAAAACTTGCTGTGTAGAGACTGCAGTTTTGAGCTTTGAGTCACCTTTCTCACTCTGCTTCATCTTGCTTTCTTTTCCTGAGCATTGGACTTCTAGGGGCTACTTTGGCTTCTGGTTGGGGTGATCAGCGAGGAGGCCAGCAGCTAATCAGAAAGAAGCAATGGGCTTAGGTATGTCTCACCCAGCAGAGTCACCTCCAAGGCCTCAGTCACCTCACCGCTGGACATAGCTCCTCCAAGGTCTGGCTTTCTGTCTCAGTGCAGCTCTCCCCTTCTCCTGCAGTAACTGCCCTGCTGCGGCTTCCAGCCCTGGTGGAACAGCCCGGTAAATACTTCCTTTGCTGAACTTGCCTAGGGTTATTCAAAACTGAATGTGCTGGTTTCCTCCTGGCCCCTGAACGGCATGGCTTCTTGAATTGGGAGACTTTGCTAGATGTTCCTACTCTGGACTCATGGAGAACCAGCACTCATCATGGTAACATTTGTCACTTAGAGCAGTGATTCTCAGCCAGATGCTTTTGCCCCCAGGGGATATTCGGCCATATCTGAAGACATTTTGGTCACCATAACTGGTTGTAGTTGGGGACAGGGAACATGTTCCTAGAACTGAGCGGGTAAAGGTCAGGAATGTTGCCAACCATCTCACAGTGCATAGAACTGTCACCAATGACAAAGAACTCTCTGGCCCCAAATGCCACTAATGCTGAGGCTGAGAAACCTGTATGAGCACATAAATGCCTGGTTAGTCTCCTGCCTCTCCCACGAGAGGGAAGGAAGCATGCTACATAGGAGAACCACCTGGCGAACTCCCAGGGGCTTACCCAGTGCGCAGTGCAATCTCTGACAGGAGGAATGGCCTCACAGAAAAGCTGTTAAAACAGGCAGAATACACAAATTCACCCACAGAACACACACTTACTCTTCCATCATCGAACATCTAGCTTTGAGGACAACAGTGATTATTCATAGCTAAATAGAAGCCTATCAAGAGACAATCCAAACAAATGCACAGTGTTTAAGCCCCTCACCAGGGTTTCAAGGAGAGAGTGGACTCTGTTTAGTTGGAGGAGCCTGAGGATGTGGAGTGGGTCGTGTTTGGAGCAGGTCTTGGATTGCTCTCATTTCAACACGAGAACTCAGGTGGCATGCAAGGTAGGGTCACAGGAGAAACAAGGCAAGGAAGTGAAAGAAAACCTGGAAATTACAGGGTTGATCATTTAATCTTTATTAATGTGCTTTTAAAGAAAATTACTGATGACTCTTGGTTAACGGATTCTGGTTCCAGAAAGAAATTCTGCCCTAGTAAGCAACTTCAGAGAAATTACAGTCCTATAGCAACAGCTCTGCTCACGTTGGCTTCCTCGCCGAAGTTTCTGTTGCAAGATGCCTGCTCTGTGCAAGCCACACACCGGGCAGTGCGGAGGACTGACCAGTTGACGTCATTCAGAGAATACCCACAGAAGCCACTCCTCCACAGCGCGATGCTTCCTCACTGGTCTCACTTGTGCGGTCTGAGCTGCTGGACTCCAGAGCATGACAAGGTCACCTTGGTGTCTGTTTCTGGTTGTACAGATCTAGCTTCTTCCAGGCCATAGCCCATTCTTGGGAAATTCAGTCTGAGTAAATCAATATTTGCATCCAAGTCCTGGGCGAGGGCCGCATCAGGAAGAACAGTGTTAAAAGCCGCAGATGAAGGAAGATTTGAAAGAGGCAGGATAAATGCTCAGTGGGCTGGAGTCCACCTTTCCCACTTCAGGCTCCAGTGGCTGTATCTAATCAGGAGTGCCTGAGCAGCTTGATGTCCCCCACTGCCCCTCTGAGGGGACCCTCCACTTCCAGACACCGCACACAGATGCCGCCCTGAGGGCTCTGGGCTGAGATCAGATAGCCCTTGACAGGGAGGACCCTGGGCCTGTGGGAAATGGCTCCCGCTCCAATCCTGGAGTCAAGTGGGGCTGGTGGGTGTCCTCGATGGATTACATGGGCCCCACCACACACAGGAAGGGCCGGTTTTAGCTTCTCCCAGCCTGCTCTGTGGGAAATTGGGAGGACTAACTTGTAAGAAACTCATACCAGCATATAAATTGCTTCATGACTGTGGGAACATATAATATCTGCACAGAGCCAGTATGCACACAACCTAGAAATGATGTGATTTTCAGTCTAAAATGTCAATTTATTTTTTCCAGTAGGGTTCAATAATCACGCACTGACCCTGTACTGAATAAACATGTCCAGGGCCCTGACAGTGTAATGTCTGACTCACCCCTTGCCAGTGAGACATTTGTAAATTTTTGAACAGAATGTAATATCATTATGATAGAATGTAGCACATAAACCTAAATATATTACAGGTCAAACCTTATCTTTTCAAATATAACAGTTACGCTCTTAAATGGCCCGATCTAAATCCTAAGTTCCCAATATCAGTGTTGTCAAGCATGTTGTCAACGGCTTGTTCACTTTGTTTCTATTAAATTGTGCACTCCACAAACTCATTGCAGGGTTACAACCCTGCTTTATTTTGCAGCTCTTCATGCACTGTGTCACATACCCACCAGGTGCGTGTCTTGGAGTTGTGAGGTGGCTGATCAGTCTGAATGCGAGCCTGCAGTGCCTACTGACCTGCAATGACCTACTGGCTGGAGGTGGGATCCTTGAACTCAGAGGTCACCCCCTGCCCAGAAGAGTGTCCTCATTATCAGTGATTCTGCCTCACTTTGCCCAGGTCTTTGGCACTGACATCTCCCTCCTGGAGAGAACTCCATCAAAGATCTGGAAAGGGCTCTGGTGGCTGAAGTGGCAGATGTCCGAGAGTTTCTTCGCCAGCTAAAGATCAGGCTCATTTCTGCGTCCCTTAGAGTCAGAGAACCTGGATCAGAGCACTGTTGTAGAATATTTCAGTCAAGCTGCAAAGGAGAGGTAACCCCAAAGGACTGGTAGCCCCCATCTTCAGTCACCCAAACATTCAAGAATAGGTTGGGAAACCTCTAACATGAGCATGACTGGATGGATCCTTGAAGTGTCAATCATTCTAACATGAGCAAACCAGTAAGTCCTGAGGTCCCTTTGGCAAAGGCTGAATCTTTAAATCAGCCTATAAACAAGAACTCACTCAGGAGAATGATTATGGGTCCTATATTGCCAGGGAGATTTTTCTGTCTACATATGGTGGCCTGGCTGTCTTTTAGGAGTATCACTCCTCTGATTTTCAAGTCTCAGGTTAGCCAAAAAATTATATAGTTACCATTTATTCAAATCATCCCAGATTTGAAAGAAGGTTCTTGTGTTTACATATTCTAAACCAATTAGATATTGATGGGAGTCCAACTTTGCATAATGCTTTCTTTGTGAAATTTATTCATTCTTCCAATATACAGATGACATCGTAATCTCTATCCTTAGGAATCTCATACTGTAGTTGGGGAAGAACAGTCCACATTTGACAAAACAGATGATATGCATACGTGGTTAGTGGCTACCTAACTCAAGTACTTAAATTCTCTATCAATGAAATCCTTCATTAAAAATTTAAGAAGTTATAAAAACTGAGCAGCTTTTTTGGGGGGAGGGAGTTGTGTTGGGGGATGTGTAAGAACACAGAATTTTATAATGTAAGGTTCATTATCTTTTCCTCATAGAGATTTCTCTGTCTCCCACCCCTTTTCCTGTCCTTTCCTATTTTCTCTAATCCTCAGAAAGACAACTACCGAGTTTGCAATAAACACTGAAAAATGAAGCTTTCTATGAACTTCAGTTAAGGATAAACAGTCTCCCATTGTTAAGGAAATCACAGTGCAACAGAGGACACAATACATAAACATAGAAAACTTTAAATAACAATGAAAAATTTAAGTAGCAAGGTGGAACAAAAGAAAAGATTCCAAGGCACTGCAAATTAAATAACTAATAATTCTTGTAATTGCTAGAGGAGTTTTAAGCAGGAAAGGGCACACTGGGCAGGAAATTCTAAAACTTACTTTTAGTTAATTATTTTACAGTTTAGAGATTTTAATTAGAAGAAAATTCCACACACCTGATCTAATCCTTCACAATGTGTCTTGTTCATTTCCAAGTGTACTGTTGTCAGGAGCAATGGAAAGTAACTAAAATGACTTTGTCTTCCAAGTTAGCCCATGCCTGTGTTATTCATCCATGTACTCAACAAATGACAAATGGTTCTGCGCATTTTCATGGACAAGATGGGGAGAGGGGCCAAGTCACAAAATTCACTTAAGGCATCAAGCCTAGGGCATAGAACAATAAATAGGAAATAGGAAAGTATGTTGAATTTGTCTGAGGAAAATTATCATATAAACTTGTGGTATTATTGTTGTATTGCTCAACACAGCCCAGTTGAAATAAAATTTAAACAATACTTTCATAGTACTCTATTCTTTTGCAATTCCCTCGTTAAAGAAAAGCTTATTAATCATGATCATTAATTCAACAGTGTCTGTATGAGGCAGCAGGAATGCTGATGCACAAGACAGTCTCTTCCTTCAGGGAGCTGGCAGCTAGGGGTCTCCAAGATGATGACAAAAGAGTGTGGTAAGGGCCTGAAAGAAGGAAGCAATGGAATCATGGAGCACAGAGAGCAGAGGGCCAGGAGGGAGTGGGTGGTTTCCAGGAGGAGCTAAGTTTGGAACAAGAGGGAGGAGGAAATAGGGAGCCAAGGAGCTTTGGAAGGACATCCCAGGTGGAAGATGTGCTGTGCCTCAGGGAAGAGACAGGATGTAGTCCCCTGGCCCAAAACATAAGAGCAGCCACGCAGCTGGCAAAATAGACCTTGACTATGGCCCAAAGTAATGGCTATTTCCAACAGGCTGTAAAGACTACTAAAGTAAGACATGCATCTTGCTTTGAAAAAGTCATGAGTTTTTAACAAATAAGCCTTCCCTGAAGTGCTTTGGGCTGAAGGCTCAGTCACCTAGTAGGGCTGAGGGAACCTCTAGGAGATGGTGCCTAGCTAAGGAACACAGGTCACTGGGGGAGTATCATTGAAAGGGATATTGGGACCCCAGCCCCACCCTGTCTCTGTCCTTCAGCTTCCTGGCTTCCATGAGGTTAGCCAATCTCCACCTTGTGTTCTATGCTGTACTCCCTACCACGCCACCTCAAGCCCAGAGGCAATGAGGCCAAGCAACCAGGGACTGAAACCTCGGAAACCATAAGCTAAAATACACCTTTCCTCCTTAAAAGTTGACTGTCTAATGTATTTTGCCACAGCAATGAAAAGCTAGCTCACCTTACAATACAATTTTTGAATAAGACTCTATACACATTCATCAGGCATATAGTCTTATATATGCACAAGTGGAATTAAAAATAAAACAATATATCCTTTCAAAGTATTTATTGAGGGTATAATATCCACTCACTTATTAATTACTAATAATACCTCAGTGAATAGTACAAAATCCATGCCTTTTTAGTGGAGAGGGTAACCAGTTAACCAAGTAACAAATCATCATCAGCTTATAGTAAGGACTGTGAAGAAATGTCAAAACAATAATAACTAAAAGATATTGGTTACTATGTGCAAAGCACATGTGATGGGTTTTGTCACTCCACTCTCCATAGTGAAGGCTATGGTCAGTGTGTGGCCTAGATTTTCACTCTGGACCAACACTCTCACCCCATGAGCTGCCTGGAGTCCTGCCAGCTCAGACCCTCTCAGGGGTTCAGGCAGTGGGCTGCATCCTCCAGGATCATGTTCATTCAGTCAGTGCCTTAAGAGAAGCCTGTGTTTCAACCAGGACCTGCCATGCATTTGTGTCAGTCACAGTCCTGTGGAGCAGGGGCAGTAGTGAGCAGCACTGGCAGTGCCTGCTCTGGAGGAGCTGAGAGTCCAGGAATAGCACAGACAAGAAGTCAGACAGAAGAAGACCTCTGATGCTGAGTGGCGCAGGGCCAGCGAACAACGCAAGCTGCGGTGGGTGGGGAGCTGTGTGTCACAGATTTTTGTCTCAGGACCTGCAGGCATCTTAACACGTTAATGAGGACCCGCAAGGACTTACTTCTTTGTATCCTAGCGACCAAAATTTTCCATATTAGAAATTATCTGAAAAAACAAAATTAACCATTTGCATGACTCTTTTAAAAAACAGTAACAAATTTGTTACATTTTTGCATATAACAAATACATATTTTCCAAAATAAAATCGAGTGAGAAGACATTTTATGTTTTGCAAACTTAATACAATATCTAATATATTCTTCAGTATCTAATACTAGGCAGTTAAAGTCCTGTATCCTCTACTGGATGGCTTTGCATTCAGTCTGTTGTGGTAGGTTGTTCTTGCTGAAATATGTGAAGAAAATGTCACCTTACATAAAGATGCAGTTAGAGAAAGAAAGCATCATAAATAGCATTTTCAGAGAAGTGTGGATATCTGGTACACAATAAAATTTAGCTTTACATTTCTTAAAGGTTGGTCTCAATGCAGAGTCTGAAACCATGTCAATGCACATGTTGTATTCATGTTGCATTAAAATTCACTGGTTATATTTCCTGTTGTGTGGAGTATCATTTGTCCATGGAGGGCCTGAGTCAAACAAGGGGAAGGAAGGGAGAGATTGCCCTTTCTGCCCGACCCTTTTAGCTGAGAGATCCATTTTCCCACCATGGACCCATGCTACTCACTGTCCTGGGCAGCAGGACTTCAGCCTCTGACAGGGCCACACCACTGGCTTTCCTGGGTCTCCAACTTGCCAAGGGCAGATGTTAGACTTCTCACGCACACTCACACACATGCACTAAACCATGCTGCATGTAACAAGGTGGATACAAGGATATATTCTGATAAATGCATCACTGGATGAATTCTTCGTAGTGCAAAAATCATGGAGTGCACTTACACAAACCTCGCTGGTGCAGGTCCATCACTCAGTGTGGTCCATTGATGCAGTCAAGGGATACAGCAGCCACAGAGCTGTGAGAATATCACACTGTGTGTAACTACATGTGCCATGTCCTTGGCAGTGCGGTAGGTTTGTTTTCACCAGCATCACCACAAACTCGTGGGCAAATCATTGTGCCAATACTCTTTGACAGCTACGATGTTTCCACTTGATAGAAAATTTTCAACTCTATTCTAATTATATGGACCAGTCTCATACGTGCATCTGTCACTGACTGAAATATAGTTATATGGTATAGAGTGATATCATCATATATACATGGTATATGATATGTGCTATATGATTCTATAACCTTATCATATATATATATATATATATATATATATATATATATATATATATATATAAAACTGGTTCTGTTTCTTCTTTTGAAAAGCTTGGCAAATAAAGATTTCTCTTTTGTTCCACAGATCATTATTTTGGAACATTACCACTGATCATTTAGCAACTTTATTTACCGATATGTGCAGATCTTGCAAATGGTGACAAGCTTCATTATGGAATTTTTAAAAATCACATCTGTTAATATTACCACCAATCGTATCAGAAAAATCTTTAGGCACTAGGAACCTGTCAAGCTGATGAAAGCAAAATACAAGTTTTCCAAAATCAATTTTAGCTTGAAAGCTCAAATTCCTTTTTTGTCAACAAATGCTGTCAGCGGTTTTCTTCCAAGTGACAGTCGTACATCATTGATATCTAATAAAATATTTGCCAAACTAAGTTGACATAAGCATAGTTTATCTGTGGATTGTTCTCTTAAATAAGCATGCTGTTCTAAGAAAAGAAAGTGGCTACTGTAGCTGGCAACTCACACAATCTAGCAGGCAACTTTTTTCTGAGACAACATTGTACTTCGTGATGTATGCACACTTTTATATCATCTCAGAATGGTGAGAAACTGTGTGTTGAAGAGTTGAGAAGTCATGAAATTAATTTCTGATGCCTCAGCACAAACAGTCTTGTATTACCCTGGTGCTTTTCTGGCGTGTAATGAGGAATGCGTGGTAATGAGGAATGCACTGACTACCTACAGGTTTGATGACACGTGTCTCACTAGAGCAGGTGCTCCAAAGTGTGAGCCACCATTGCATGTGTGCTATCAGGATGAACTGAAACATGCAAATAATGTCTTTGAACATAGTTTGACCTTGTGGAGAGAATAGTTTTGACCTCACAGACCCTCTGCAAAGGTCTTGGGAATCCTCAGTGGTGAATGAATCACACTCTGAGAACCAGTGCCAAAACTGAAACTCAGAGGGACTAAAGTAGACAGCAGGAGGAAGATGTTTATTGACCAAAGATGAGCTTTCAGCAGCAAAAACTCGTGACTGGTATCCTGAAAGCAAGGAAGAGCAAAGAATAACTATAAAAGGAAGACACATGAATTCTGAAGCCTGTTAACTTTCTGCAATCTTCTGCAGAAGCAAATAACCACACACTCCAATGGGTCTGAGATATCACTAAAATTCAGCACAGTACAATAAGAATTGTTCACAAAGATGACCTTGAGGCACTAACATAAGTTCACAAAATACCAAATATATGATGATTAAGAAGGAGAGGAAGGAAAAGATTCCTCCTAGGAAGAATTCCTTAGAAAGTTCCATAGCGATAATTTAAACTTACAAATTGCTTTGGGGTTTTATTTAGATATTTACTTGTTTGGACTAGCTCATTTCTGATGATGCATAAACAAAGCATCTCAGTAATTAAACAAAAGCTCATGGAACTTGGTAGGATTACTTGCCCCACTTTATAGTTGGGCAGTAAGGCTGTGTGAGATTAATGAGATTCCTGAGGATGTGACTGAATCCAAAGAGGACTCAGGTTGTGATACTGTGAAACAGATACTTGGTTTTCATGCCAGTTTCCTGACACACAGCTCCTAAACCCTTCCAGTCTCTGGAGTAAGAAGAGTGTCTCTGAATGCTGATAAGAGGCCTGGGATCTGTGGTCCCTAGGTGGCTTCAGAATTGGGGGTCCTCACTAGAAAGATCCAGGCAGGATTAGAGAGTTGGGACATGCAGCTCCAATCCCATTCTCCTTTGCCTCCACTCCCGTCTCCTTTGGGGAGGGAAGAGGGATGAAGATTAAATTGATTACCAATGGTCAGTGATGCAATCAGTGCTGGTCACTAAGTGAGGCCACCATAAAAACTCAAAAAGACAGGCTTTGAAAGCTTCTGGATAGCTGACTACATGGAGGACGGTGGTTTTGGTGACAAAAGATAGTGTTCAACATGAATTTGGCTGGTTAGTCATTCTGAGCTGGGAGTGGGTGGCCTGGGAAAAGAGCTGGTGATTTATAACATCTAAATAATGCAGTTGGGTTTGTTTCCTGGCTAGAGTCACCTTGATAGGTGACCTAAGAGAAGGTTCCTCTGCCAGGAGATGCATGGAAATAGAGCTTCTGTTACACTGCCTGGTACCCTGTCTGGAAGGGGAGGGAGAGCAGCCAGCCAGCAATCAAGACAAAACATCTTCATTTGCTTGATCTTTCTCTTAGGCAAACATGAAATTCATGGCAGGGAAGTGAATTCTATAGGCAGAGGGTGTCTGGTGACCATGAGTGAATAATTAAGTTGTGCTGTAATCCAGGGCTTAGGTTTGTATCTGGAAATTGCCCCAGGGTATCTTAGGGTAGCCAAAAATTTGAAGACCTGGAGAAAGAGGTCCCAGAGATGTGACAGGACCCTGAACACTTGCCATTCAATGCCACCATATCTGTCCTGATCAGAAGTGATTCAACAATTTCCTTCATATCAATTATCTGGATTTATCGAGTTAAAAAATTTACACTTATCCAAACCAATGAAGCCAGAACTTTGGGAGATTTGACTTGTGTTATCAGCATAATTACTTCAACTTTCTCCTCATAATTTTTGTGTAAACATAATTAGCAAGTGTCAGTTTGAAGATCTCATTACATCTATGTCCCAAATCAGTTCATTCCCTTTCCTGCCCACTGTCCACTCACCACCATCGCTTTCTCCAGTACCATCACATGCTCACTCAAACACTATTGCATATCACTGAGTTCAAAACAGTGTGTCACGAACTCACGGGAAAGCAATCAGTTTTCTAATCGCTAAGCAAGAGTAGGACCCAGACAGCTCTAGCAAAGTCTTCAGAAATTCTAAGGTCCTGCAATTCAACATGTGTCCCCCACATCAGCAGCCCTGACGCAATGAGGAAACCGGTTAAAAGTGCAGAACTTACCCTCCCCCATTCAATGAAGAAAATCTGCATTTTTATAAGATTTTAAGTGAACCTTAGTACAGTGCTCCTGGAGAAGCCCTGCGTTACTGCACTTCAAAGTCAGAAACCTGGACAGTCCTGCGACGTGGGTATAGGCCTTGTTCTGCCACGCTGGGGGACAGGAAGGGCTTGTGTGCTGCTAGACCTTTAAGGACACATCCATTTTCTCACCTGCTGAGGGACAGGGTCCTTTAGATAAGCAGTTCCCAAACTGCTGGCCAATCACCTGTGTCACTCAAGGAGATTTCTAAAAATGTGGATTATTGGGCCTTCGTTCTGGGGATTCTGATTCAAAGTTTCTGAAATGTTCACAGGTTTGAGCACTACTGGTCTAGAACTCTACATACCCACAACTCAAAGACAGCTGTGCCTACACACAGCTCTGACACAAGGTGGCCATGCAGCCTTAGGCAACTCCTTTTCAGTGCTTCCAGTCTCAGTTTCTTTCTCCTCAAGACAAAAATAGTTCTGGAGTTGAGAAGATTAAATAATGTATGTAAATCACTTGGCACACAAACAAAATGTGTTTTATTCCTTTCCCAGTCTTCCTCTCCTCTCTGTGAACTGTGCTACTCTTCCCTTTCTTACTCT
>RJWT010035822.1:0-13378 GCA_004365215.1 Cuniculus paca | reverse complement strand
CCTCTGACATTGTTCCTGAGACCATGGTCCTTTTTCTCTCTCTCTAAAATATCCTTTAGTATTCTTTGTAGGGTTGGTTTGGTGGTCATGAATTGCTTGAGTTGTTCTTTGTCATGGAAGTATCTTGTTTCTCCATTAATTTTGAAGGAAAGTTTTGCAGGATACATCAGTCTGGGTTGGAAATTGTTTTCTTTCAGGACTTGCATTACTTCACTCGAGCCTCTTCTTGACTTGATGGTTTGTGTTGAGAAGTTTGCTGTGATTCTAATGGGTTTTCCTTTATAGGTGATCTGTTTCTTTTCTCTAACAGCTTTTAATATTCTGTTCTTGAGTTGAATTTCTGGGATCTTGATTATTATATGTCTGGGTGTAGATTTGTTTTGGTTATAGCTAGCTGGAGTTCTATATGCCTCACTTATTTGAATCTCATATTCTTTTTTTATGCTTGGGAAGTTTTGGTAAATTATATCTGTAAATAAGGTCCTGATGTCATTTGTCTTGACACCTGCTTCTTCACTCACATTTTTAATTCTTAAATTATGCATCTTTGAGTTGTCCACCAGCTGTTGAATTGTTACTTCCTGAGACCTTGTTATTTTTAAGAGATCTTTCCTTTCACGGTCATAAGCTGCAATCCTGTCTTCAAGCTTTGAAAGTCTTTCTTTAGTTTCCTTCATGTCAACATGCCAGCTATCGAATGAATGTTTAATTCTCTAGATATCTCTTTGAATCTGTTTCATACATTCTAAATCTCTCTTATGCTGTTCATTCATGGTTTCCCTCATTTTCCTATGCTCCTCTTTTTTTAAATCTGTGTCTTCTTTAGAGATGTTTAGTATTTCTTTTATTATTTCTTCTTTTACCTGGGATAGAATTTCTGTTCTAATTTCTCTTATAGCTTCCTGAAGTTGTTTCTTCATTTCAATTGACAGCACTTCAGACATTTCAGGTGTGCAATTCTCAATCTCCATGTTTTCCTTTTGTGGAATTGCACTGCTTGGGTTGGACACCAGAGATTGCCCTCTCCCTCTTTGTCTTGGCATATTCTTGATTTCTTCCTCCCCTGAGTAGTGTGGTCCCAGGCACCCCAGCACTGGCCACAACTTCTCCAAAGCTAGGCTGTTTGTCTTCTCTAGCCTGTGCTGGCTATGTATATCTGATGTTGGGTGCCTGTGTCTCTGCACTGAACTCGGCACGAAGCCACCTGGGGTTTGCATGGAAGCAGACCTGGCCAGGCCCTGCGAATCTAAGCTGTTCAGTGATATTGTCTGAAACATGTAGGAGCTGATCTCCAACCAATCAGCTTCCACGGGTCCGCCCACAACCTGGCGCTGATGCCAGTAGTTAGCAGTCTTGGCCCCGGGCAGGTGCAACGTGCCCAACTCCAAGATGGTGCCCCACCGATCACTCTCTCCTGTAGGGTGGGGGTGGGGTGGAATTCCAAACACTCACCAACAGCCAGCGCAGATCTTTGCGTCTGCCACTCTCCTTCACTCCCACGCCTCTCTGCAGAGACCTCTGGGGTCGACCGCAGCTGTGACCATGACTGCAACCATGACCACGCACGTCTCCAGGCTCAGCAGGTCTTCTGGCAGGGTGAATCCGGCTCCGGGCTGAGGCGCTGCCAGCCACCACCTGCTTCTTTTAAATTCTTTTTATTCTCTTTGTGGGCTTCAATTCATATTTTAGATTCTTCTTTGGTTCAGGGGGCCCACTTCCTTCCTTCTTGTCCTCTCCATGATGTTATATTCCAGCATCTGAACTCTTTATCTCAGAGAGACTGTTTACTCTGCTGCTTACTGTTCCACCATCTTTAGCTCCTCAACTTGTGCAGTTTACCAGTTCAACTGAGAGGCTCATCAGAAATCCAGGGTTCTTGCTTTGTAAATATCTTCATCCTGTACAAAGGAGGGCAAGGACATTTTGTGTTACACCCACCCTGAAGGGAGGGGTGACCTGTGTACAATACAAGGGAAGAGACTTGGGGTTTTCCCCTTTTGCTCTGGCTGCTGCCTTGGTGTTGTCCCAGTGCCATGCTATCCTGCCTTGGAGCCAACTGATAATGGACTGAAATCTCCTGAAACTGTAAGCTAAATAAACCTTTTCTTCCCTAATTTTGGGGGTTGTCAGGTGCCTGTCTCAGCAAGGAGAGAAAGTAACCAAAACATTTATGTATTGTTTGATTGTAATATGTCTGAAGGTGTAGGCAACTATTCTGAAGATAACAAGAAGCATTATGGTAGCCACTGCTCTTTTACTAGCATCTTTAAGTTCTGTATGGCTTACATTGCTCTGCTCTGCTTTGTTTTGTTTTGCTTTGTTTTACTGGTTTTATTTTGTTGTATTTTGTTTGATTTTACTTATCCCTGATGGTATGGGCAGTTATATTACAGATAACAAGAGGCATTATGGTAACCATTATTGATTGCTTTTTACCCTGTTTAGAAGTCATTTACCATGTTCATTGTTTTGCTATGATTGACTCTGTTGTTTTATTTTGTTTGATTGTACTCTTCTCAAAATAAAAAATAAAAAAGAATAGCCAAACCATCTCTATTTGGTTCAGAATAAACTCATATCACCACGAAAACAGTTATAAATTTGCTTCTCCACACCTCAAAATTACCATTTATTTCTAGATTTCCTGTTTTAATCATGTATAATACCCAATATAATCTTAAATAACAATAATGATAAACATACTTAATTTAAATATGAGATAAATGGAAATCAGAAAAGTTCAGAAACATATAGAGTGCCATGAAGATAGTGACAAAAATCTGGTTATACCCAACCTGTACGTCATTCCAGGCAAATTTGGGGGTTTGTTCGTTTCCATTTCAGATGATGATTCACACTGGTGTAAATCAAAACTTTAAATCCTGGGTTGCTGTAAGATTGTACCTTGAAGCAGGAGAGAATGGAAAGGAGAGAGCATCAAGCGTCATCTCCGCTTCTCATGCTTCACAGCCAGTGTTGTTTCATCCAACACATTCAAAGAATGGTCATCAAGAAGTGTTTGTTCAGAAAGGTAGCATTGCCAATGGTCTGGGCCAGGTAGAATTATTAATAACTATTTCCATATATTGTGTATTGTGTGCCTGGCTGGGTGAGAACTCTATGGGATACTTTATTCAATTCTCAGAACATATTTCATGGAAAGTTGATCAAAGTTAAAGAAGTAGTAAAACCTACTGAATGTTAGCTAGCTTGTAAGGATGGACAGGCAGTTTGATTAAAAAAGAAAAAAAATCTCATTTTTAAACCCTATGTTTTTGCTTTCTACATTGCTAAATGCATGGTTAAAACTTGCCTAGTTTCAAAGGGAAATTTTATGTAATTATATTAAAACTTTATAAAATATTAAACTATTTGTAACTCAAGAATTTTATAAGACCTCTTATAAAAGCAACACATACTTTTAATTAAACTTAATATTGCAAATTATAAATTATTGCAAATCATATATTATTTCTAGTGATGTAAAGTTTCTCTAATTTATGCTTCACTTACTTGATTAACAAATACCATTTTAGAAGGGCTGGGGATCTAGCTCAGCGGTCTAAGCGCCTGCCCGGCAAGCGCAAGATCATGAGTTCAATCCCCGGTGCCGCAAAAAAAAAAAAAAAAAAAAAAATACCATTTTAGGACACTATTTTTGTCGTACCATTTTAGGAGGCATGTTAGGATAAACAAAACCTAATTGTGGTGAACTAATGGTCAGTTTGAGTGGGAATACCCAGCTGAACTGAGTCAGTGGTTCAGGGTGTGGGAGATCCACCTGAGGATTGTTACCACAATGGCATAAAAGGAGAACAGTAGTGGAAGATTACATGATGTTGATTTTCCTGGAAATTTGCCTCAGTTGGTTTTCCTCATGTGAATTTCATTGTTTCCTTGTAGGGGAAGCTCAGGTCCTATTGCCAGGGATAACTGCTGTTTTTTTCTAGGAAGCTGTGGTCTTCACCTTGAGGGTAGCTTCCTGGTTCCAGTGTAGATCCCTCAGACTTTTGCCACACATCCTTCACCCTGCTGGTACAGACTTTCTAGCTTCCACCACAGGCCTTTGAGTCTTCCAGTGCACATCGTTGATATGGACTTGATTGAGACATTGCCATGCACTCTAGGCCTCCAGCTGTACTTGTGGAGGACATTGCTTTGGGTTCTAGGTTTTCTGCTGAACTTGTGCAGGACATTGCCATGGGATCCAGGACCTCAGCTGGATTCTCCAGGTCTGTAGCATATTAACAGATCTCGTGCAATCTTCTTCATGTGACTTTTTGAATGAATTTATAAAATAATCCTGGAGGCAAGGTTGCAGCTCGGTGGCACAGTACCTGCATGGCAAGTGCAAGGTCATGAGTTCAATCTGTGGTACAAGAAAGAAAGAAAGAAAGAAAGAAAGAAAGAAAGAAAGAAAGAAAATAATCCTACAAATTATGCATGCATCCACTATTAAATCTATTCCCTTGCAAAATCACTGACTCTAGTAAACCCTGACTACAACATGAATCATATTCTTTGTTTGCAGTAAAAATTAAAGTCTTTATTTCTTGGATACATTAACAGAAATGGTATGTTAAAACAAATTCAGTATTTTTAAATAATAAATTCCATCAAAATTCTTTCTTTTAGAAAAATTTGGGTCCCAACCTGCTTCCTCTCAAAAGGTTGCATAAATTACACATGTAAATAATATAGGGTTTTAGATGACAGATGATTGAAAAATACATACATATATATTCATAGACAGAAGGACAGACATTATAATATACACACTTACGGTTTTTTTCCTTAGTAATCTGGATTTTAGGTAAAATGTGCGTGATTTTACCCTAATAAGAATTAAATCTCTGTTGAATATTGAAGTGCATGAACTTTTCATGTCTAGAATCTGCAATGAATTCTTTCTTTTTTAATTTACCCATACATTTCTCAAACATTCCATCAGATCCAAAATACCAACCCTAGGTGTTTCAGGCTTTCTTTCTGACATATAATAATCACAAAGACACTATTTTATGGTATGTCACTATTGTAAATCTTTTTCCTTCCAATTCTCATGCTTATTCTTGCTATTTTCTTGTGGATTTGACAAAGATATTCAAATGGTGATTAACAGTTACACTGATGGAAAGATATGATGGGCAGTTTTCTCTCATGGTTAGTTTTGGGTCCTATTTCTATAGTTCATTCTTTTGCAGCTCTGTAGGATTATGTTACATAATGCTTACCATATTTGGACACTTCCTTTCTGTCCCTAACTTTTTAACATACTTGATTTTGTTTTAGATTTTGAAATTACTGTCAAAGAATCTGAGTAATGTTTTCTCCATTATAAAATAGTGTGATGCATATAGTGATTTATTTTGGATTTTTTGAAATTTTTAGACAGGCTCTCATCAGGTAGTCCTGGTGGGCCTTGAACTCGATGTGTAGTCTACTCAGGCTGGCTGCAAAAGTGTCTCAACCTCTCCAGTGCTGGATTTATAGGCATGTACCGCCATGTCAAGCTTAGTAATTGATTTTTTTCTGTTAGTGAATGTTTTTATTGGAATGAGGTCAAATTGATCATAATGAGTTATAATGTCAATATATTTTTAGCCTTTTTTTAGTTAATCTTTACATATTTTACATGTACAAATTGACCCATACTTTTATTTACTTGTATTATTCATATATCTTCATATAAATTTCAATCAAGAATATAATGGCCTTTTAAAAGAATCTGAACAGATTTTTTTCCTTTCTAGTTCTCTGGGCAAAAAGGCTAAAAATAATGTTTTGAAATAAACAAAATTTGTAGAGAAAATTTACTTGTCATATTATTTTAATAGCTTGATTATTAATTGCCAAGAATTTTCTTCCTGTGCTAATTTTTCTGTGCTAAAATTTTCTTGGTACATATCTAATTAATTTAATTTTCAATTTTTAGTATGTGGCTTTCTTCTTTTTTATATCCTGCTTGTTTTATTTTCATCTTTTCTGAATTGATTAATCTTGTAATATGTTTATCATATTGATTGGTTTTTTTCAGAGAACTTATTAGATTTTTATATGTTTTTGTTCTTTTAGTTATGTTAGTAATTTTTGCTACCTCTACACTTTATTGATTTTGGTCCTTGTTAGTTTCCTTACTTCTTACTTCTCTATTTCCTTCTCTAGTTTTCTTTTTTCCAACCTGTACAGTTTCAAACTTACTGTTCTCATTTCTAAGTGTGCTAATAATTTTATTCAACTTTGAAGTTTTCTTCAAGTAACCTTTCAGTGTTTCAAGTGTGCTCCTGTATATACTCTTGTCTTTCTGGAACTGTTAACTCAAAAGATGCTCAATAAAATGGTGTTCAATTTCCCGACACCCACAATTTAAAGGAGGGAGGTATAACTAGCTCACATTTTGAGCAGATTCAGCCCATGGAAGGAACATCAAGGCAGAAGGGTATTGCAAGGAAAGCTGCCAAGTCCATGGTGGCTGGATGCAGAGCAGGGGAACAGTGCCAGAAAGTAAGGGTACATGACCCAAATAGAGATGCCTTCATGAGCCATCCAGACACACCTACAAATGTGCTCCCATCCCTAGGCACCTCTCAAGCTAATCAACTTAAGAGCAGTTAAGTTTCACCATCGCATTCCTATATTGATTTTAAATAATGCTTTGTCTATTTTAGATTGTACTGTAAAGTGGATATATTTTTAAGATAGGCCACTTAAGGATGAACATGCAGATGTACACATGTAACATGTTTTTAATGGTAAAAAACTGTCATAAAAATATCTTATTATGTGAAAGACTCTTAATTCTATAGGGGATGAAGAAGAAACTAGCATTCTACATGTGCTGTGCTAAAGTGCTCAGTTTCTCTTAACAGCTAGTGTTGAAAAAAATGTGACTCCATTGCTATAATTATAGTCATAAATAGGATTTCATATTTTCTTTAGTTCTTGACTTTTAAAATATTGATTTTTAAATGCTGAAAATAAAAGATAACTAATTATTTTCATAAGAATTATGGAACACAGCATTTTTCTACCAATATATATAAATAAACCAATAAAACTCCTCATGTTTTTATTAACTCTTAAAGCATAAATTGCCTGTTGATGCTGCCCACTTAAACACTGAGAAGTGTTTCCCCCAAGTTCCCAAAATGAACAGTCAACCATTTGCTTGGTTTGGACAATCTCTAAAAAAACTGCTAGTGCAAATTATCCTTCACCTCTGCATCAGCACTGTCTTGACATTAGCAACCATGTCTTGGCCCCTGTGTTGGCACAGAGAATGTGGAACAGGAAGTGACTAGATACAGGAGTGAGTGCAACAGGAATGCTACTGAGTGAATTCCGGTCCTCCGCATAAAGAAATAGTTGAATTTAAGAGTCAGTAGATTTTATGCACTCTGAAAAAATTATGGGAATATTGGCATAAGACATTAATTAATGCAGCAAAACAATTAAAGAAAAATTAGAAGACTCAAATTGTGAATCACAACTCTGGACACACGAATGCTCCCAAACTTGTTTCTGATCATGCTGATGATATGCGGAGTACCTTGACAGTCTCCCAACTTCTAGTCCCACTCACAAGTCCTAACTGGGCTCTTATTCCTTACTTTACCTCCCTTCACATATTTTATTTTCTATACTCATTCCTTGTTTACTCTGCTGATCTCGAGTTTTATCCACCAACCCTTCTTCTTTTTTCACCATAGCCCATTAATATCTACCATAGGCATAGATACTCTTTATTAATTTTTTTTTATTTTTCCCTATCCGGCTCCTGAAATTTTTCTCAAGTTTTGAGAAACACTCTTGCTGACACAAGGAAAAGATTATCAAACAAATGTTTGAGTGTGTATATGTATGTGTTCAGAATATTCTAATGAAATATTCTTATCAATAAATTTTTAAATACCACATGGTTTTGCCAATAGATATATAATTGCTTATTCCCTCAGTCCTCTGAGTTCACAGTTTCTAGTTAACAACAATCCTAAAACACATAGTGTTTTCACAATTTATACAAAACAACTTATATTTTTTACTTTTACAAAGAGCACAGGAATTATGGTTTCCTGTACTCTGCATGGAAAAATTCTTTATTTGTAAAAGTGTTGAACATTAGTGAATATGGTTTATGACATGTATCATTTGTTCCTCAGGGTAAACCTGTGGAGAAGGACAAGAGGGTACGGCTTCCCTCTTCACATAATCACTCAACATAAAAGAGAGATTCTGCATCTGAGATATTAGATAATCTTCCCAAATTTTCTCAGCAAGTGTCTCCAGGCTACGACTATATATTAAATACTTGCTTTAAAAAGTAAACACAAGTTAGGGTAATACTTGTATGCTCTTCTCATTGTAAATCTATTCTCTAAATTTAAGAATTTTCTTTCACAGTTAAAAACAGAAAAACGAACAATGTAGCCTAGTTTGCACTGTTCAGATTAGTCTAATTGAAAAGGGTTAGATGAAGATTAGAGAAGTACATTTTCCCTTCAATTTTATAAGGTTTGACTTCTCTGAAAATATTCAAATGTCCACATACAATTTCTCTTTGTTAGATTAATGGCTCCATTAAAAATCCTAAATTTTGAGCAACTGCTCTTAATTTGGGGAAATATTAATGAATAAAATAATTAGACTCCATTTCCACTGCCAACCCATAACATAAGGGTTTTTTTTGTTGTTTGTCCTCGGTCATTGCTTACTGTTGCTCCATCCATTTCAGTGTTCTCACTTCTAATTGTTACTGCTTTATGCAAGACCCATCATTCAGTTTATGTGCTAAAGAAATCAGTCTGGCATTGTCCCAAGAATGAGTGAGTTACATTAGAAAACAATGATATCAATTACATGATAAATATTTGATATTTTAGTTTCATGTATTCATAGCGTTTATCTAAAAAGCTATATGTAAATAAATTTATGCTTCCAAAGTATATCACTTACCATTTAAAAGCAGTATTCATTTATTCAAATTTTCATGTATTATTCATAGTAATTACAAACATAGTGCACTGGTTTTGGGGATGTGATGGTAAGCATAAACGTAAGTGACTCAATTCTAGAAGATATTTCTGTAGATAGTAAATCACTGAAGAAGTTTTTCCCTTGAAAAGTGCTAAATGTAGTATAAGTAAGAAAGATTATCTAGTTAAAAATTGTGGTTATTGCAGAGAAATAGAACACAATGTCAGTGTAAAATTTCAGGGTGGGATTAAGATTGCTAGCTGTGAAATAAAGACACAAGTCTTCCCAAAAGCGGATCATTGATATTGCTAGTGAAATGAAAATCTGTGTTACCAGCTTCACATGTCCTGATGATGTGGAAAGAATCACGATGACAATAAACTCTGCCCCAATGCTAAACCATGGTGTGTAGGAACTGAAGAAGTCATCAGGAACATACCTTCTGTGAGTTTGACTCTTGGGAAGGAGGTAGAAAGCAGAATGTGTTGTTCAAAGATGTTTTCAGTTCACTAAAACATAAAATTATTAGTTTTTTACTTTTTTGTTTTGCTTTTTTTGGTACTACAGTGAAACCAGGACATTTGAATTGAGATACAATCCCAAACTTAAAAAAAAAATTATTGGTTGGTTTGTGTTTAAGACTGGGTCTTGGGCCAGTGATTTAGCTTTGCAGCACAACCACCAGCCTGGCAAGTGCAAAGTTGTGAGTTCGATCCCTGCTGACTGGGTCTTGCTAAATTATTTACCCAGGCTGGCCTCATACTTGCTATTCTTCTGCCTCAGTCTCCCAGAGGGCCTGTGCTCCCATACCTGGTTTTGTCCTGCTGATCTGCCCCATTGGATTTGTTGTGAGAGCACAGAGAGCCACAGAAAAGGACCAGTGCAGAAGGGGGCCTTCCATGTATCAGGATGCTCCTACCTAGATGTGCAGTGGAATTAAAGAATTATTCCTCCTTGCACCCTCTCCTGATCACAGTCTCATTGAAGTATTACCCTTCCTTTACCATTTGTCTACTTCATTTCAAAGTTGTGTCTCAACTACCAAAGGAAATGAGCCCAAAAGAACTATAAATCAAGTTTATTGCCTCAAGTCCGAAATTTATGCTCCAATAAGGTTATCTTATACTTGCAAAGGTGAATATTGTATTGATTTTCTGGAACAACTTCATACCTTCAGCTTACTTCAACTGTATCTATAGATGAGATCACAGTCAGGCCACATGTTACTGGATAAAATCTTTGCATGTTCATTAAAAATATGTGAAAATGACCTACTTTTTCTGAGTTCTTGAAAGTGTTTTTTAGAAAATTCTGTGTATGAGGTTCATCATTGATACCGTAAGAAAAGGTTTAGAAAACACAAATTCTGTTCCTAATAGTGTCTAATAGACTGATGTGATATATTGCTCTTTATGTGTTCAAAATAACTGTACAACAGGTGACTCAGGGTCTCAAGCAGCATCATCTCCCTTGTGCTTTCTTTTCTCGTGTCGTAGAAAATGCTTTTTGCTGGAAAAGTCAAAGCAAGTTTCTGTGTTTTCTCCTAATTTTATTTCACCACAGGAAATATTTCTTTTACTTATTCTTATATCTTATTTTCAATCCATGTAGTACTATTATCCACAAAAGCAATGCAAAGTTGCTCAAACTTCATCCCCTGTTAAAAAATTGGGTGAATGTTTATTACTTGTCACTTTCTCTTTTACTCAACTACACTTCTCCCTGATCATAAAACTGTAAGTACTAGGTTTGCAGAAGCACATTTGTTTTACTTAGTGGTGTATTTTTCCAACAGGAATGTCACTTACTTAACCACGATGCTGGAGCTTTACACTGAGGAAATGTTTTGAACTTATTTCCTACCATTTGGAATCCAGTACAGGGTCTTCTGTTCTGCACTCTGTATTTTTATCTTCATGAAAGCTACTCAATTTTTACCTGAGTTCATCTCTTTTTTGAAATGTTTCTAAAGACTTTCAGTCTTTCTAATCACATTCTCTGAAGTCACAGTCAGCATTCAGTCTTTCCTCTAGTTATTTCAGGCAATAGATTAGCCAGTATTTTCTATTGCTTGGTGTAGATCTGCTGATTTGGTGCCTGTGAGAACCATTTGCTTTCTAAAAACCTAATAACTCTAAGGCAGTGTTACTTGTTAACCTTGCTATTTGTTTAGGTTTTTGAGATAGCAGTGTGCCTTTCTGATATGAATTCTTGTATTAGCTAATGCAGAACAACTGTTTTATTGAACAAACATTTCAGCAATCTAAAGGGTTAACTATTTCTTGCTTGCACAACAGTGCAGTGCAGAGTCAGTCTGTTTTTCCGATTAAGAAGTCACTATATTCATGCAATTGGTTTACTAATACATCATTATCTTTTGGGTAATAAGCATGAATATTAATCTTTTATTTAATTAACTACACCTCTAAAATATGATGCATATATCATACTTTCTTTCTGTTTAGAAGCAGATTACTGAGAAATGAATTGACAAAATGTATAATCAATTAAAAATTATGTAGTCATTTAATACCTGCACTATTTAGAGTACTCCCATTTGCATCAAAACCTGTCTCCTTTTCACTTTCTCTCTTTCTGCTTTTCAGACAAATAGGAGCTTCAGTCTCCCAGGCATCAAAGCTAGAATGGCTTCCTGTGCATACATAAGAATACATTTGTAATGCATGTGACACAGTCCTTTCATCAAAAGGGGATAAAGAAGACACACCCAAAAAAGACATTATTGTTCTTAAGGGAATTATCATTTATTTATATAAATCTTCTTTTATTTGGGCAAAAATAATGAAATCAATAGGGGTGCAATATAGTTATTTTTACTTTTAATACCAAGGCCATGTGTTTACATAATAATATATTTCTGAACATATGCAATGAAATGCCTTTTTGCTCAATTCTAGGATGAAAAAGCGATACTTAGCAACTTAAACAAATCAAACTTTTTAATGTCTAACAATAATGCTTATTCTGCCTTTGGCATGTGTGTGGTTTGTTCTCAATCATCACACTTTTAATATGCCTTTATAAGGATGAACCACATTCCACTGCCCATTTGCCCATTAGTCAATGGTCCAGTAGACAGTTGTTCATTTTTCCTTATTTTCTTTGTTGCTCAAGAAAATATCCTCATGCATTCTTCCCACAATGATAACCCTCCCATCCTTCTTCAGGGAAGGTTCTAGAATTATAAAAACAGGGTTATATGAGCTGCAATTAAAAAATACGATGAATGTTTAAAATTTTGAAATAACTTATTACAGTTACAGACAGTGCTATTGACTCCAATCAAAATACTACCACTGCCTCAAACATATCCAATCATTTCTGCCACTTTCTGAAGCAGTTCTAGAAGTCCTCTTTCATGACAGAATGTGTTTAGTTGTGCATTCATGACTCCTTTGATTACCTGAGTTAATTAAAAACACTTACCTTCCATGTTCCTTTTGACACTGGAGAAGACCCATTAAACTGTGATAGAATGAACAAAGGGGATCCAATGAATAAAAGGGATGAAAACACACTATAGTTTTTATGAGCCTGCATCTCAATTGGATGACACTTAGTAGAATTCATATTTTTTTATCATGCTTTATAAAAATATTCCTGAAAGAGAACGGCCAGAACTGCTTCAGAAAGCAGCAGGAACGATGCAATGAGGGTATTTGTGAGATTAATGGCAATACGTCTTTTACTGAAATAAATGTGTTATTTAATCATGAATATATCTTAATTGTCTCTTGCAGGGTATGTCTGTTCTACCACATTCTTTTAAATTATCCTTAAAAGAGACAGACCAATTTGTGTCATCTCCTTCATTTGTTTCATCACCAGCATTCAACATTGTCAAAGGGTTTATTTATGTCAACAATCAGGAGAAAATGTTAGCTCATTGCTATTTTAATGCCCAATATTCTTTTGTCTAATGAAATTTAGCAACTTTTTGTTGTCATTTCAGTCACTTGAGATGCATTCCTAATGAATAGCCTGCTCATAACTTTTGCCTACTTTTTAATTTGTTTTATTTGATTGCTTCTAATTAAATTAAAGTGCTATAAGCACAATTCTAGATGTAGATCCCTCATTTATTTATATACTGAAAATATTTTCCCATTTTTCTATTAACATTTGACACTAAATTGGTGTGTTTTGTGCTAAAATATTATAAACTTATACTTGCAAATATATTTACCCACTTCATTATAACTATTTTGAGGGGTTTAACAAAACATCCTAAAACACAATGTATTTGTTTGTTTGGTAATATTATTATTTTGTATTAGTTACTGATTCTTATGTCTTTATTGAATATGTGTACATAAAGACATGTGTGCATACATTTACTCTTTTCTTGATAGCTTTATAAATAAGAATTTTTTTGATTTATTAG
>RJWT010035821.1:0-13390 GCA_004365215.1 Cuniculus paca | reverse complement strand
AACTCTATAGAGTCTCATCTTACTTCCGAGCAATTTCTCTATCATGTGCGGCATCTTGATTCTCCTACACTCACTCACATCTTGCCCTTGACTACAACCTTCCTCTCTTCTGATGCTACCAAAAGCCTCTCTGAAGAAGCTGTCACTTTTCTCTTGGTTTTATAGTGAGGAGGCGGGTTCAGTTTTCTCTACTCTGCCACCGCAGTTTCCTTCTTATTGCATCTGATCTTGCTCCCTGTTGCTGCCTGTCTCAGCAAACTGCAAGACCCCTTCCGTCGAGTTGCTTCAGCTGGAAAGTTATGAAGATATATAGGCTTCCCCTCATCTCCATATTCACCAATTGCTCCCACTTTTCAGTATGGCCAACAAAGGTCTCTATAAAATACCCTTCTCTCACTGCTCCAGTTAGAGCAGACTCAACCACTGTAAGAAATACACTCACACATTTTTATCTTCAGCTGCCAGTGGCTCCCATCGTGAGAAGATGGATTCTGCTAAGGGGCAGCCTTGGATCCTGTCACTGGGTAATTGTTGTGCTGAGGTGGGGTGATACCAATCATGGAGTTATTGCCCCATCTTACAGAGTGATCCAATCATGCAGTGACCTGTTCTGAGAGACTCATCACTGTTCAGGCCAGTGTACTAGTCACCTCTCCAATCATTAGGACCAAAAAACCTGACACCCACAACCTGAAGGATTATTTTCACTCAGTTTCAGATGGTTCGGTCCATGGATGGTGGTTCAGGGCAGAAGGGCCTGGCAGAGGAAAACTGTTCAAACCATGGTGGACAGTGGAAAGGCAAGAGAGACAGGTCGGCCCTCCAAAGGCACACCCACCTTCTGCAGCTCAGCCCCATCTCCCAAGCACATTCAACTGTGACTAGATCAAAGGACGAAGCCGCTGGAAAACACAGCACCCCTGGCCCAGTCACCTTCCACAAGCCCCACCTCTAACACCTGAGACTTGCTTCAGATCCAAACCATACCAGATAGTTTTGGGCTCTCTCATAGAGATAGATATCTACTGATCAGACCTACCAGTCCTTGGATCAAAGGTGACTGCAGAGAAACTAACATGGAGGAAAAATGGAATCACGAGGAACAACAGTAACTTGGCCCTCTTTCATTGCACAGAAATTAATTCAAGGTTGATCCTAGACATAAATGTGAATTATAAGACTTCTAGAGGAAAACATAAGCGTGTATCTGCCTCACTTTAGGCTTGGTGGTGTTTTTCTAAACACCATGAACATGATCCATGGTGGAGCGATGAGCAGCAGAGAAAGAACCTCTCAAAGTTTTGGTGGCCAGTCCCTGGAATACAGAAACATGAGGAAGAGAAGGAAGAGAGAGGTGGGTCCCATGGACACGGGAAGGATCTGAACTGAAATTTGAAACCCATAGAGATAATTCAGGAATTCAGCAAAAATAATAGAACCACAGGTGACAGCCCTGCCGGACAGGAAAAAACAGCAAGGAAGCAATGCAGCCCCCACCCACTGTGCACCAGTAGAGGCCCTACCCGCTGGGGAGAAGCAGCAAGGAAGCAGTGTAGGCTCCCTGTGTTCGGGTGGAGGCTCTGTCGGCCAGGGAGAACCAGCAAGGAAGCTGCCTCCATCTCCCACTCCCCGACCCGTAAGCAAATACACACGACACAGGCTGAGATGGTAAGAACTCAAGCAGGGAAGTAACCTGACATTTATGTGTCTGATTGACTTTGTAGGCCTGGGGCTGGCAGTCTGGGTGACCATTTAGAGGATAACAATATGCAATATAGTAATGACTGTGAATTTCCTTTTGTGCTATCGCTGTTTTGTTCTGTTTCATTTTGCTGTTCTGTTTTACTCCCTTTAAAATAAAAAAAAAAGTTCATGTCAGACTTTATTAAATTTTTTAAAAATCTGCTTTTCAAAAGACACTAAGTCAAAGACTAGGAGAAAATATTTGCAAAACACATATTTTATCTGTATCTAAAATATACAAAGAATTCTTGTGTGATACACATGTATATTCTATCTTTTTTAACCCCTAAAATCCAATAAGAAGGAAACAATTGAATAAAACACAGGTGAAAGATCTGAAAAGACACATCACCAAGGTCCAACACACATGACAAACAGCACAGAAATAGATGCTTACGCTCCTTCATCATCAGGAAATGCACACTAACAACAACAGGACACCAGGCGACCTCAGTGGAATGACTAAGGTGCAAACACCTGGCAATACCAATTGTTGCTAAATACTGGAAGAAAGAGGGCTCTCTTCATGGTTGGCAGGAATGCTTATGTGTTGATTTCTTTTTGTTTTTTTGTTTTTTGCTTTTATAAAAAAGGTCTCATTATATAGTCCAGGTTGACCTTGAGCTCACTATGTAGCCTAAAATTACCTCACACTTGGGGAAATCCTGTGCCACTATGCCCAGCACTATTTATGTGTTTTAAAAGAGAATTCCAATTCATTTCTCCCATAAATATTGTTTTTAAGATTCTCTCTTACATATTCTCCAAACAACTCATATCTTAGAAATAGGAATTTAAATGACTTAACACTCTAATATCTGAATCCAACAATACACAATAAAATTAAACTCCAGGGGCAGATATTCCAAACTATTTTTCTATGCATTTTAATGAGAAATTATGACCTCTGCAGAAAAATCCTTTTGATTTTTCATGTTTACACTCTTTATAACTCATTACAAGCAAGAATCAAATATTACTGAGCAATATTTACTTATGTTTCTGCTTTCCCCTTTATAAAAATGAATTTAGGAGCCGGGAGTGGTGGCTCACGCCTGTAATCCCAGCACTCGGGAGGCTGAGACAGGCGGATCATTGTGAGTTCGAGACTCATCCTGGGCTACAAAGTAAGCTCAAGGCCAGCCTGAACGGCATAGTGAGACCCTGTCTCAAAAACAGGGCTGGGGATCTAGCTCAGCGGTCTAAGCGCCTGCCCGGCAAGCGCAAGGTCGTGAGTTCAATCCTCCATCCCGCAAAAAAAAAAAAAACAGAACTTAATAAGGAGATACTTTTTTCCCTCTGAAAATGGTTTGTTGATAATTTCATTTTTCTTTTTCATTATCCAGGTACTTTTTTTTTCTTGTTTTGTTGCAACAAAAACATGAAACTTACACTGACTTCAAAAAGTAAGCAACATTATTCCTCACTTGACAGCATTTGTTCCTGAGCTAAGGTCCTGTTAATATTTATATTCCAAGAAGCTGGAAACGTGAAGGCCATCATCAGTTTTGCATCTCTACTCCTATTCCCAATTTGTTTTAGCCAGTGTCTCACGCTATTTTCAGGTCAGAACGATAGCCTACATCCTAATACTTCACTGGGTATAGGAAGGATCATGGAGACTACTAGGTTGTACCCCCGGAGTTCACGTGTGGGCCTAAATTTTTTAGAGAAAAACTCTCAAAAGACTGGGAGAGGAAGATGCTGTCTTGTACCCTGCAGGAGAGACAGTAAGGCTTGAGTAGTTCACAGCTCTTCCCGTGATATCACCTCTCCGTGCAGAGACCTCCCCTACCATTCCTCCACTATTCCTCGTCCTCACGAAAAACGCTGGCGTGTAAGATTCAGGTAAAGACATTGGTGATTGACATATTTATCTAGAAGAGTCCCATCCCCACTCCCTGAAAGAGAAAAGCTTCTCTCCAAATGCTGAAACTACTCAATAGTGAAGTTCCAGGCATTGTGATTCCTCGGTGGCAAAGACGTTGTTTGGTTTCCTTGAGCATTAACTGCACCAATTCATGCGAATCACTGTGATACTTGCATACTTGTGGGCATCGTGAATGAATCTTCAGGATAGACTTTCTGGCGTCTTTCAAAAGACTTCCTTCAAAAACTGCAAAGCCAGCTGCGAGCACATATCACACCACAGCACAGGGACCCAACCCAGGATGAACCCTACCTTGTAATTGTAGAGGCACATGGTTTAGTGTCCTCTCATCGTTAACTACTTTCAAGTGAATAATAAATTTTGAGACTGCCACTTATTTACAGATTTTTCATTTTGGAAATTTATGTGTGATTCATTACACACTCATAGATCAAGATTTTTTTTCTATATTCACCAGATTTTCTATTCTTCTCCTTAAGTTTTACTAAGTACATTGATGGAAAATGTTTTCCTACACTGATTTTCATATCTTCTGCTCTGCAGTTTAGCACGTATTGGAAGTTAGTTTCAATAAGAACTGCAAACTTTTACATCTGTTGCTAAATTGCGTTTTCTTTTCCCATAAGTGGAGGAAGAATATTGTTCCTTGATATTACCTTCATTTGAGGTTATTTGCTTTCTTTAATGGATACTTGGAGTGAGCTGATTGTACATTTCACAAACTGAGAGAGAATTTTCCTGGAATATTAAAAAAATACAATTATTAAATATATATATACATACATATATAATTTCAAGGTATTGCAACTTTTAAGGTCGTAAGCCTAATAATGACTTCTCTATTTAGCATCCACTTACATAACTGTAAAATGAAATTAAAAATTCAGAGAAATGAAATTAACACATCCCAGAATGGTGCCCTTTGAAATATGAATTGATAATCATTTTAACAGAACATTTACTGGATATTCCCCACAATCTAGAATTTCCTCTGTGCTAAGCAAAATAATGGCCCCCAAAGATGGCCACCACCACATTCGAGCATGGTGAGAGATGTTACTATGTATGATGAATGATGTCTCTCCCAAAACTCATATATTGATGCTTTGACCTACAATGTGACTGTATTTAGAGTTAGACCCTTTGAGGAAGTAATTTAGGTTACACTAAGTTCTAAGGGTGGGACTCGAATCTACATAACTAAATAGCTTCTCTCTCTCTCTCTCTCTCTCTCTCTCTCTCTCTCTCTCTCTCTGTCTCTCTGGACAGAGAAGCACCATCATCACACAGTCATCAACAAGCCAAATGAGATATCACCAGAAACAAACCCTGATGACTTCTTGATCTGCATTTCTAGTCTCTAGTGCTTTGAAAACATAAGTCTTTATTGTTTAAGCTGTGTGCTCTGTGATAGTTTGTGATGATAGCCTAGCAAACTAGTACACTGTGGGGGAAATGGTTAGAGAGATGAAGTTATTGCCTTTGGCCACGGCCATGAACACAGCACATGGAGCCCCCCAGGAGACAGAAAAGGAAAGGAAATAGATTCTCCCTACAGCCTCCAGAGAAGAAATCAGGCCCACGACATTATGATCTCAGCCCAGGAATTGCAGCAGACTTCTGTCTCACGAAACCCTAAGATCATAACTTTGAATATATCTCCCAAGACTGGACTACTGATGCAGCCACTGCAGAGGAAAGAGAGCATATACTCTAATAGGTTAGAGACCTTACCGTAGAAGTGTAACGTGGAGGCCTTGCTGGAAGGCCTTGCTGAAGGCCTTGCAGGCCTAGGAGAAATAAAGTGGTGATTGGTTGCTCCCTCCCTCTCGACCTCAAGGAAGGGAGGCAATGGCCCCCAGGCCAGGTGGAAGAACAAGGGAACTACTGGAAATAGGTGCTGACTGGAGGAGAGACTACTTTGCACCCCTACTGGATGTGTGCTGAGTGCAGACAGTGGTGGATATGCACGTTGCAGAGCTGCTCAGACAATGAAATCAGGACCAGAGAATTTCTCTATGCCTTCTTCCTGGGTTCCCTTCTTTGCTTTATTTTCCCTTCTGCATTTACAGCTCCTGTGTGGGTTCTTCTTTATCTTTCATCTTTTTTCTTCGAATAGGATCTGCCCCGCCTGGACATCTGTTTGGGTATTTCCACAAATGTGAGCTTGGTGCAAATAGATTGAACTGGCTGGAAAAGCCCACAACTCCAAGGTCAGCTTTGGAGTCTGGAGTCAAGAATGTTCTTGCCCGAGGGTCCGGCTTACCTTGCTTTCAATGTTTCATAAGCACTTTACCTATGTCCACTTTTCCACTGACCATTAGTGTTCAGTTCACAGTGATTTGGAACTAAAACCATCTTTGTTTGTTGCTGTTATTGTAAATTTTTCAAATAATGAAAAGAATAGCTTTTTGCTTATTTTGCTTTTTGAGACAAGGTCTCTCTCCATATAGCCCAGGCTGGCCTCAAACCCACAATCCTGCTGACTCAACTTCTCAAGTACTGGATGACAGGTGTGCAGCACTGCACCCTACCAAGAATTACTGTTCATTAAATAATAAGTATCATTTCCCCTTTTTTGTTTTTTTTCTTTTTGCGGCACTGGGGATTGAACTCACGACCTTGTGCTTGCCGGGCAGGCGCTTAGGCCACTGAGCTAGATCCCCAGCCCTGTTTTTGAGACAGGGTTTCACTATGCCATTCAGGCTGGCCTTGAGCTCACTTTGTAGCCCAGGCTGGTCTTGAACGCACAACGATCCACCTGTCTCAGCCTCCCGAGTGCTGGGATTACAGGCGTGAGCCACCACGCCCGGCTTCATTTCCCTTTTATTGGGAAGAGACGAAATATGTATCCTGCATCGTTCTAACACTAAGTGCTCTATGTGAGTATTCTCTAATCATTGGAGCAGGGCATCTGTAGGTCAGGGTCCAGGGTCCGATGGTGCTTCTCCTCACACCTGCCTGAGCAAGAATTCCCTCTTGGCCACAGCTTCACGGACTTCCCAGGAAGAGGTGGTCTGCCATGTCCCCTTGTGTCCCCATGTGTCCTCCATGCTTTGCCCTAAAGGAAAGCCTCTCTGTCCCCTACTGTGGACCCCAGGCTTTTGGACCCTTAACACTTACTCACCACCTTGCCCAGACAAGCACTCACTTAACTTCATTGAACAAAATCCACCATGCCAAATGTCATCATCAAGAAAGGAGCCGACATAGCAAAACCCATCTAATAACATTTTATGCTGCACAGAAGATCGTGCAATTGTGTGATTTTCCCATAAAATAGTTAAATATAAAAAGAAGCAGTATCTAAAAGGAAAATACTTCATGTACCTGGAAAGCTCAAGTCAAATACTGATATTGAAAAATTGAGCATCATTAAAATGCTCATTTAAAAAATGCTCATTATATTTTCATGGGATTTTTAGTTTTATGTATTTTGATTAAGTAAATTGTGATTCCAAAGTATTTTAGGGGGCAACTCAGATGTTAACTATTTGACCACAGCAGAATTATTTTAACAGAAATACTTGTACAATGTAGATAACTATATCACTAATCTCTGTTAGTTTATCAAAAAGAACAGTTTGTGCTTTCATTGTTTAATTGCTTGGTCATTTTTTATGCCTAAATCTTGTAATCTGAACAAGTACTTTGAAGATAACAATATGCAATATATTAACTAGTGTTAATTTCCTATTATTTTGTTTTGAAATTCTGTATCATTTTTCTTTTTTATTGTGTTTTTAAAATAAAAAAAGAAATACTTGTGACAGTATGCTAGTAACCACAGAAATTTATATATATATTACATATGTATATTATACATATATATTTAAATATTTTTATATATTTATATATAATGTACGTATATATAACAAAATAAAAGACAAATAATAAGTAAAAAGAGAAAAAAAGTATTGTGATGCAGCACGGACAATGTATCTAAAATTGTATTTTGATTTGGTACAATTTACGTATTCTTTGGTCTAGTCAGCTGGTTTTCAATCTGTTTATGTGATAAATAATTTTATAAGGCCTCATATGATAAATAAATGAATCTGATGTTGGAAAAAACAGAAGGGAGATGGAGGGACAAGCAGAGAAAGAGATTTGAAATGTGTTGCGTACATGTACCAGTCCCCTACAGTGAACGCAATCATTATGCACTGCAAACCTGGACTAATAAAAAGAAAAAAAGAAATTTTTGATTGTTTCATTCAAATTGTTATTAATTATTAGTAGAAATAATATTTGAAACTGGGAAGTACTCAAGGTGTCATTTCAGTTTTAAACAAAAAAATGTTTAGACGATCATTTTCCCTATTCCACGGTGATGCTTCCGGTTAGTTTCTGGAGTTCTGTAAACATCATGAGAAGCTTTAAAGAGCTTTAGAGGCTGTAAAAGGCTGAGTGGTTCCCACAGTGTGCGCCTCCAGTCCTTCCACATAGGGCACAGGTGCTGCCAGCCTAGCCAGGTGCTGCTCGCGGTTCTCACCACACCCCTTGGCCCCCTCCCCCTCGCCTCTACGGGAGCCGTGAAATGCTGCTGATTTATATGCTTCTGGATAGACACAGAGCAATCAAAACTTCCATTAAACTCAAAATTGTAGCATTTCTGAGATATTTACCTGTGGAAAGCAAACACATCTCCAACTGACAATTTAACGATGGTCTTTAGCTTAAGGCTGTTGTATTAGAGCACGTTTGGTCAGAATGGCTTCCAGCCTGAATCCTGCGACCACTGAACTACTCAGACTGTCATCACCACGTCGCTCAAAACATCACACCTAATATGTCTTGGCTGAGACAACATGCCACTCTGAAACACATATGGAGACTGTTGATGGAAAATCAAACAAAAAATAACAAAAGTTAACATGTCCATGAAGTATTTTCATGGAATGATATGTGTTTCTATGTTAGACAAAGGCAATTTAGGGGGAAAAGACAGAACTCCAAAATCCCATCACAGTTGGATATAAAAAACAAGTATTCTCCTCGAGGTGTGCTTACTGATTTTTATCACAGCTTTTAAAACTCATTAGAAGTGTTCATTCCCGTTTAATCTTTTTCCCATGTTGATACCTAGTCATCTTCTTCAGATGATTTTAGCGCTTTTCATTCTCTGGAGAAATGCAGAAATTAAAATCTATGCATTTTGTCAATGTGACTTTTTACTGAAACCTTGGCCTGCTGTGCAAGAAAGGAGGTTTGCATTACATATATCACCCTTTGGTCAGCCATCTCCAAGCCTTCAGCTTCCTCCTCATAAGTGCAGGTGTGATGCTACCCCAGTATCACTCCAAGACTGCCAATTACTACTGCATTTTGGTCCTGCACACTCAGCATTTCTTACAGAAAATTGCCTGGGCCTCCTGGAAGTCTGGCAAGTTACACACTAATAAAATGTGACCTGGAGATCCAGGACACTTCATTTGTATGAAACAAATTGGGAAGCTTCTCTGAAGCTTATTTTCCATGTATAAAATAGGTCTGTACTTCACACCAGAATACTAATACCTGATTTACGAAGTTTGAGGTTTTTAACTATGCCTAATTCAGAACAGAACATTAATTACAATGGCTAAGTCACATAAGATTAAAGGTTAGTGTGAAGAAGGTCCCAACTAGAGACTGGAAGGCTTTGCAGCATGTGAAAAACTGTCACACATCCTCAATGTTCTGGGTGCTTCCTGGTGGAGACAGTAACAGCCTGTGTGTGTGTGTGTGTGTGTGTGTGTGTGTGTGTGTGTGTAGCCCTCACTAGAAACTACAGGCTCTTCGTAGCGTGAAAACACTTTGTGCCCAACAGCAAATCCAAGCTCACGAATGGAATATTGAGATGGGAAAATAGATCCATCTCAATATTTCCCCATATTGTTGGAGAGATTTATGTTTTACAGAAAAAAGGGTTAGAAACCAAAGTCATAAAATTCACAGATAAAGTGATTAAGGGTAAATCTCCAGCATGCTGACCTTAAAGGAAATTTCATTATTAAATTCTGTGTATGTGCAGCCTGGAAGAAAGTCATTTTGTGAGAACTGTATCTCCTAACAAGGAAAGCCTTACATAGTAATGTCTTCTCAAAAACGCAAAATCAGGAGAATTGCCTGTGAAAATTCCACCAGGAAAAATAGCCGGAAGACAGAAAACACATTTTATTGGGGGAAAATGTGAGCTATGTGGTAAGTCACTGTAGAAAGGGGAAGAGAAAGAGGTGCGTATTTTCTCATAGAAATACTTCATTTAAATCTCGTAAAGATTTTGAGGTGAGGTATATAATGCCATCACCGAGGATTTCATCTTATCTATGAGTTATTTATCTCTTTAACTTGGTGTTTCACCCAGGGAAAGAGCTGGGGCTGGGGGGCTTTTTCAATAGCCCTTTTATTTTTTCTGGAAAATCTTGCTGGCTCAGAACAGGGAGTGTGAACTCAGAAGAACAGTGGAACAAGGGCAAAACAAGTGTGATAAAGACATGATCTGCAGGCTTTGTCGCCATGGCAGTGCAAAACAGCACAGAGCAGGTGAATAATTGAGAGCTACTTACAGTGGTGTTCGCACAGTACAGGGAAACCAGGAGAAGCGGTGCAGCCCTCCAGGTAAGGCAACACCTGATGGGCACCATCACCCGAAGGCCTCGGGGGCTGGGGAGAGAGCGGGCAGAGGACAGGGCATACAGCAGACTGCCCAGCAGGACGCTATGGTGGAGGGAGGCAGCCAACCCAGGACAGCCCAACAGGGAGTGTCCTACACCAATACCTCCCTCGTTCTCCTCTCTCGCGTCTAATCTGGCACTCACAGCCTCCTTGGGAGGTCGGCGAGCAAGGGAACCCATGCACACAAACCCCACAGTCAGCTGCCCCGGACACAGAGGGAGATGGAGAAGGGGGAAGGGTACATCTGGAACAGAACAGAAGAAAACCACCATGGATGTATTAAAATAAAAGCACTGTGCGCAACAGCAGAAACCATGGCAAAGTTCGGCACAGGGCCAGAGCTGCGTGGAGAGAGAGGTCTCTTCTGACTGGAATACTTGGGGAACATGCCCAAGAGGATGTCGGATCCCAGAGACAGAGAACGGAATGGTGGCTGCCAGGGCTGGAGGAAAACAGAAAGGGGGCTGTTGTCTAACAGTACAGAGCTTCCATTTTGCATGACGGAAAGACTCCTGGAGATCAGTTGCACAATGTGAATATATTTAATACTGTGAGTCACATCACTAAAACCAGTGGAGATGGGAAACCTCGTGTTATGTACATTTTGCCACAATTTTACATGTTTTAAAAGGAAGCAGCACATATTGGTTACATTTTCTTAATAAGACAAGTTTTGCTGAGTGGAAGTGGAGGGATGGGGGTAGATAGACTACAAAGCAATCCAAGATTTTGTATTTAGGAATGATGGAACACACACAAGAACTCCAGAGAAACAGCGACTGAGTGTCAAAGGAACAAGAAGAAAGTAAAGACGTCTTCTCGAATATATAAATAATCCATTGGAGGGAGGCGATTTCATCAACACAGGTAGTGCTTAAATTAGCGCAGAAAGGAGAAACACTGGGCTTATGAGCTCTGAAAGCATGAGTTTTATGAGAATTTCAGGTACGAATAATGTGTTGTTTACTCAGAATTCAGATAGTCTCTTAAGTGAGTGCATTAGTTTCTTATTGCTGTGATACTAAATTGCCACAAACTTAGTGACCTTAAACAACACGAATTTAGTATCTTACAGTTTTAGAAGTCAGAAATCGAAAATGGAACACGATGGACTCGAGCCAAGATGTTGGCGGGGCTGCGTTGGCGCTGGAGTCTCTGAGAGAGAAGCTGGTTCCTTGCCTCTTCCTCTCTCCAGGAGCCGCCTGATCCCCAGGTTGCTAGCACCCCAGCTTCTTCAACAGCAGAAAGCCCGGTCCAGCCCTCCTCACATTACAGCCACCGACTCTTCCTCCTCCTCACGTTTCCAGGTTTAAATTATCCCCGTGAATACACTGGGCCTGGCTGTGTAATCCAAGATAATCTCCTTATCTTAGGCCAGTGATTGACAGCCATAATCCCACTTGCAGCCGTAATCCCCCTTTCCCACGGAAAGTAACAAAATCACAGGTCCCTCCCTAGGGTATCACTCTGCGTCATGCAGAAAAGATAGACAAAAGTTTGATTCTTTGACTTCCCTAAGTATTTTACTAGTGAAACATTTATCTAAATAGAATACTATATATATATATAACAAAGTAAATGTAGGAATGAATCTGGAAGATACAATTCTTGGAGGAACAACTTGCTACTGCACAGTAGTTCAGAGAGCCGAGCTGATCAGTCTAGATCATTCTCAGAGTAGAAATAGAAAGGAAAGTGCTCCGTAGAATGACTATTCTCTGACTTGTTCTGCTTCATTGAATGGCTTTGACCCTCTGCCTGTTAATCCTTCCTTCTGTTCTTGGTTCCTCACGTCTTCCATCTCTCCCCCAAGGGCCCCCCCTCCCCCGAGGGTCCAACCAAGCCTCCTGCCTCTCTCCTCGAGTCTGTATCTGGGATTTGCTCATTCCAGAAAGTAAAAGGGTTGCATTCAATGTTTACAGGTTCTTCTCCAAACTCTCTTCTCACTCAAAACTGTTCCATATCACCACTTTCGTCTTCTCCAATAATTTCTCCCAAGTTATGTGACCTCCCCTGTGAGAAAAAATAATTTCAGTTCATCATTTACAGAGCAATATTAATTTATTGATTGAGTTTGCGCTTTTAGAACCATAACTTTAATCAACAACAAGGATGGGATTAAAGTAAAGCTCCAGTGTAAACACTCCGATGTTTTCCTCAGTGCCTTTCTGAGTCTTTTGTTTTGTAATATGTAACTATGCCAACTGTCTCCTTCACTTGATTATTGCCTGAGCTCATCCCGCCAAGTGTCTCTGCTGAAATCCTCTTAATCATTTTATTTAAGCCATCTCTGCAAGCTTAAGTACACTTGGCACTGTGGAATGAAAGATCCTGACATTCTTAAAGCAAAGAAACATTAGCTTGTGGACATGGGATGGAGGCAGAAGAAGTCGAATATAGGAGCTTCATTCACTCATGCACCGAAAATGCACTGAGAGCTCTATGTCCGTTAGACACCAGGTGCTGGGAATACTAGAGAGCTGGAAGGCACTGTAGCAGCTCTTTGTATATACGGTAATTGTCTTGGTTGCTTTTTTCGTTGCTGAGACAAATACCTGACATCCAAAATTAGGGAAGAAAAGGTTTATTTAGCTTACAGTTCCTGGAGATTTCTGTCCATAATCAGCTGGTTCCAAGGCAGGGTGGCATGGCACAGGAGCAACAATTCAAGGCAGCAACCAGAGCAAAAAGGGCAAAATGCAAGCCTCTTCTCCTCCTTTATATTATACACAGCCTACCCCATGCCCCTTCAGGGTGGGTGTAACACTCACAAAATGTCCTTGCCCTCCTTTGCACAGGATGAGGATATTTACAAAGAAGGAACCCTGGCTCCCTGCTGAGTCTCTCAGTTCAACTTCTAAACTGCTCGAGTTGACACAATGTATCTACCATAACAGTAATACTAAGAAATTCAGACTTTTTCTTCCAGGTACTAGAAAACTACATAATGGTATTAAAGGAAGGACTGAAATGATCTCATTTTTTAAATGATCGGCTCTCCTGAGTATTATGGCTTGTATCTATATGTCCTCCCAAAGCCTCATGCGGTCATAGGTGGCGAACTTCACAAGCGGCTGGATTAGGATGTATGAATGC
>RJWT010035820.1:0-13390 GCA_004365215.1 Cuniculus paca | reverse complement strand
ATTTCATGGGGTGGAAACCTACTCAGCTATAAAGGAAGATAACCTCAAGGCTCTTGTAGGTAGATAGAGGCAACTGGTAATAGTGCTCATGGATGTAATGGACCAGAGTCACAAGGGTGAATTTTGTGTTGTCTCCATAGCATAACAAACTAAAGGTGTTAGTGGGATCCAAAATGCACAATACATATTGGGAAAGTCAGAGGGGAAGAATTATCTAAAAAGGGAAGGAAATGACCACTCTTAATCTATTATCATGATTTGAAATTCAGATTGTATTCATAGTTCTGATTAGTTTCATTTTATTCTGATTTGTTTGATTTTATTATACTTGATGGCATGGACAGTTATTTTAAAGATAACAAAATATATAATTGCAGCCATCAAAAAAAAAAAAAAGACTATACCCACAGGGCTCAGCTTCTAGCTCAGTATTTTGTGCAGGTTGCTTAGTGTTTCACCTGATTGCCACTAATTAACAACTATTAGATAAACAAAAGCAGCGCACAAAACCTGATGATGATATTTTCTCTTGTTCTAAAGTCATGAAATGTATGTGATTATTAAGTTTTAAAATTTGCCTCTTTTCTATAGTTACAGTGTTTTATGTGGCCTCCTCAGACATTTGGAGACATAATCTAATTCCCTTAATGGTTTAATTGTTGTCATTTGGGAAGGCAAGTTATTTCAATTTTACCTATTTGTGATACCAGAACGACATTCTACAAATAATAATTCTGGTGATTTACAGCAATAGGCAGAGGCAGCATGGGCACTCAAGGAGATCTCAAGTGAATCATCTGTGCATCACTAGTGTCCTTGTTGGACACTGTGTTATTGGTGCAGTATTCCATACTGATGCCAACATTCAAACCATGTATTCATTGGCTAGTGATATCTTTGGACCACAGAATTCACCATCTGGGTAACAGAGTCTGCTTTAGATTGGAATTTGAGTGTCTTGAGCTGGGCAGGATCTTCAGATAAATTAGGTGAGCCTACACCTGATGGCTGGGAGTGAAGAGGAGCCCAAGTCTGACGAAGCCCAGGCAGCACAAACTAGGAAATAGTAGATCAAAACAGAGTCTGTAAGTGACAGGCCAGCCTCAGAAGGCCCCTTTCTGATCAGAGGCCAAGGAGAGTAAATACATTTTTTAAAAAACCCTCTGTCCAAATAACATTCATTTTGCCTGTTTAAAATAATTAACTGCGGAATTCATACTCAGTGATATAAAGTCAAGCCTCAAGTTTTCTTGTTAAACTCAGTGTTCTTTTACTTTTACATTCCTTGTGTGAAGTTGGTACATGTATACAACGCATCTTAATCCCTGATTTCATCCTTTTCCTATCCCTCTCTCCCTACTCCATCCATTCCTTCATCCCTGTCCCTTTTTTTTCTTTTTAAAATAAAAATAGTGTGAATGTACCCTTCATGATTCTGTTCTTTTTATTTTGACTCATACCTTAGTGTTGCTACTTCCTGATCAAAATCTGATCCAGAAATAGTAACTATAAGGGCAAGCAGTCCAGTAGAAGGCAATCTTTGCCAAGACAAAATCCTGCAAAATGATCATATTTCATGTTGTTGTGTCTGTTAAAATAAGATTGACTGCATGAAGTTAGAACCTTTTTAATAAATAAGCACATACTATCATGTTAGTCTTTTCGATTGTCTTAACATCACTTCACATTGAAAAACAATGAAACTACATGTATAAGAGTATGAAGTTAAACAAGGTATAGCTGTCACCAACTCAGATTAAGATTTAAGGAATATAATTTGTAGAGAAGAGATCTTGTAGGATTTGTACATTGGACCAAAATATATATCAAAAGGTAAAGAAATTCTGCTGACAACATGCTTGGATTTACTTTTGGCAACGTAGGGGGAATGTGTCTGGCTCAGAAATATGACATACCAAACCCGACTAAAAAAACTGAAGACATTAATAAGGACCTGGAAGCCAAGAAGAAACCTCCTAGCTCCTGAGGCTGCTGCAGGACTGCATTCTGCACACACAGCTCTCCTGCCCTGCAGTGGCCTCCCTGACCTTCTGTTCCCACAGTTTCTGTGTGGTCTCCAGTGTCAGCGATTTTCCTCTCTGCTAGACTGCGTTGCCTCAGAGCGAAAATGGGCCTCCAAGTCAAGAACTATTCACAATTTCAGCTCCTCATGTCTTCCCACGTCTTCCTTCTAGCTCTTCAGGAGACTCGAAGACTGAAATTATGGTGCTAGGTTGGCAAACATGACCTTTATTTAGTAGTTTTTCCCTTGTTCTTTGGAATTCCTATTTCTTGTCAAAAGAAAAATTGCAAAGTTTGTATAGCTGATCAGATACAAATAATGCTGAATTCACAGTTTAGTGATTACAATGGGTGCTTGTTAAACATTTGTTACTAATTTTTTTTGTTTCAAAGTATTAAAATTAATATCTAGAACCCAGTTTCTAGTGAATTATCCATTTGTTTTATTCTCTTGTCAGGCAACTCCATAGTTGATAACCAGTAAGTCAATTTTTTATTGATTAATTGAGAAAATATATTCTAAGAATCTTATAAATACCTGAGGAATTAAAAAATATGCAAAATGCTATTTATTGTGTCAATAGTGTTAATTATTAAGTATGTATGTTTTTCCTTAATGGTGTATTTGATCTGACTCTTCCTTCAAAAGAATCATTCTTGGATTAAAGGTACACTTAACATCACATGATGTAGAGTGTAGACTTGTATAACCACTGTGGAAATCAGTGTGGAGCTTTGTAAAAATACTAGGATTGGAGGTCCCATTTGACCCAGCTATTTCCCTTCTAAGTATTTTCCCAGAAGAATTGAAAATATCATACCACAGCAATATATGTACATCCCTGTTTATAGCAGCACAATTTGTAATAGCTAAATCTTGGAAACAACCCAAATGCCCATCAACCAAGGACTGGATAAAAAAGATGTGATATTTTTACACACTGGAGTATTACTCAGCTATACAGATGAATAAATTCAAGACTTGTAGGTAAATGGGAGCAACTTGAGACCATAGTCATAAGTGAAATAAATTAGACTTGTATGTGTGAACATCATATTTTCTCCCTAGTGTAAAAAACTGAAAGAATAAGATCCAAAATGTACAGTAGGTATTGTGAAAGAGAAAAAGAAAGAAGGAAAAATATATATATATATACACACACACACACATGCACAAGATAGATAATTATGCTGCTAATCTCTATTCATCAAAAAGAATGGTTTGTGCTTTCATTGTTTGATCGGTTTTTCATGTCTATATATTGTAATCCAAGCAACTACTTTGAAGATAACAATAGGCAATAAATTAACCATTGTTAATCTCCTACTATTTTGTTTGGAAATTCTGTATCATCATTTTTATTCTTTTTTCTTAAAAAAAATAAAAACTTTTGTCAAACATGGTGGCACACACCTGTAGTCCCAGCACTCAGAAATAAATAATAAAATTATTACATTGCAGAAAAAAAAAGGTAGAGAAGTGCATAATATTCCTTTAAAAGTATGTTTGCTGGTATATAATAGTCTATTGTTTAGTATAATTAAGTTTTGAATAGCCATTCTAATGACAATCTTTTCTATCAAATATTTCACATTTGAAAATTCTCTCAGAGATTTTGTACCCTTGATACAAGAATATGCATGGAGTTAATGACTACTAATCCAAAGATTCAAAGGCAAAGTAAATAAAATATAAAGATTCTATATGTGTAACCTAAGCTCCCACTGGGGAATATTACAACTAGCATTTCAAAACATATCAACTCAGGGATTTAATAAATGATAAACATCATAAAAATATAACTATGAAATAATAACAAGCAGTAATAGAAAATGGATTGATTTTTATTCAGGTCTTTTAAAAAACTGCTTAACTTGATGAAATTATTTTCAAACATTAGTTATTTTTATCAGCTAGACCTTTGTTGACAATGAGAAATGACATAAAAATAAACAAATACATGACCCTTGTAAGTGAGTTTATTATGAGAGTTCTTCTCCTGGGTATTGCAATATGCAACCTCAGTATACTCCATTTAGGTTAAGTGTTGTCCCACTGTAAGTCATTTATGGTAACTTTGCAATTACATAATTTCATTTGTGCATTCCCACCTTTTCTTCTGTTTTTATATATTTCATATTTACAAATGTCCTAATCTTATAAGCAATATGTATGTATACTGGATATATGTAGTTGTCTTATAAAGAAATTCAGAGAAGAAAAATGTATTTCGTTTCTTTATGTTTACTCACACAGTTACTATTTCTGACTCTCTTTACCCCTTCTGGTAGAATTGAATTTTCATCTAATACCATTCTTCTTTTGCTTAAAGAACTTTGTTTAGCATTTCTTAAAGTTCAAGTGTTCTGGTGACAAACTTTCTTTTTGTTTATCTGAAAATGTCTTTCAGTTCACGCACATTTGTGAAAGATGCTTACCCTTGATATTTGATTCTCAATTGCCAAACATTTAACAAATTTTTCTTTTTCTTTTTTCATCTTTCCTCTTTTGCTTTGGACATCATTCTGATCATTATTCCTGTATACCTAACATGTCATTTTCTTTCTCTAGTCACTTTATATATTTTTTCCTTTTCTTTGACTTTTAATAGCTTAACTGTGCTGTACTTAATGATAGAAGTTTTGTTGGTGGTGGTGTTGGTGGGTTTGTTTGTTTGCATTTTTATACTGCTTACATTTTGCTGAGATTTTGGATTCTTTATATTATTTTGATGCTTTTCACCAAATTTTGGTCATTTGGCTCATTACTTCTGCAAGTGTTGCTTTTCTGTTTCAATGTATGTCTCTTCTCTCTCTAGGACTCCAGTTATACATATGTTAGACCACTTAGCATTTTCACATAGGTCACAGAGACCTTGTTAATTTTTTTTTAACCCTTCTCTTTGGTCTTAAAATTAAAAAATTTCTATAAATTTGCCTCTAGTGTCATTAACATTTTATTCTCTAGTCCTCAGTATAATGTTACAATTATCTGGCATTTTGGTTTTCATTTTAGACATACTTTTGGTTCTAGAATTTCCAAATGGTTCTTTTGTAGAGTCCCTACTTTATTGCTGATATTTTTTCAAACTTATTTATTAACACTGTCCTTTCTTTTAATTTCTTTATCATACATGTTACAGCTAACTTAACATCATTGTCTGGCATTTCCAAAGTCTTGGTTTTCTATTATCTAGGTTTGCTGTTGTTGTTGGTATAGGTTATATTTTCTTAATTTTTGAAATGTCTATTTTTAAAAATTGTATAATGAATATTGTGGATGCTGTATAATAGATTCTAGACTATTGTCTTCTTTTAAAGAGTGTTGCATTTGATTTAGCAAATAGTTAAATTACATCTATGAATTTCTTATCCTGTCAGGGTTGGTTATATTTTCTCTTGTGGTGAATCAACTTCAGTTTTTTTATTTACTTTATGTACCTAGTGAGATGTTTGTACTCTAGTTGGTACAGAGTGTTTTCTAGCACTGCATTAAATGTGGTATCTCTATTCAGTGTTAATTTTCATAAACATGTTTTGCATAATTTTTTTCAGTTCTCATCTTTGCATGCACAACCCAGTGCTGGGCCGGACATATCTGTGGTGAAACTTGCCTATTCTTTGTCTTGTATGATTGCCTCTTCTCCATAATTCTGCACTGCAAGTTCTAATCAAATCAGCAGACCCCACTCCAGTCTCTGTTCCCTTAGCTCATCAATTTTCCCCCTGTAATTGTGCTCCACCTGCATCACTAAAGTTAGGGAAGTATTTCCAAGTAAAAAGTTAGAACAGATATGTAGCTCTTTTATTTCCATGCTCTCAAAGCTATAGGTCTCTTTTTTCTGCTATGTAGTGCTTGAAAAAGTTTGTTCATGTATTTTTTCTGATCTTGTAACTATATCTGAATAGAAGCAAATCCAGTACCATGTATTTCTTCATAACCAATAACAGAACTTTTAAAATTAAATCTTTAACAAAGAGTGCCTTTGCTTTGAAAGTTAGCTTTCCTTTTAAGTTCATAGAAAAATCAGTAGTTTTGAAGCAAGTTCTTATGATAAGTACTAAAGAGTTGAAATCCCATTTAAGGCACAAATTATATTTTAGATAAGAATACAGATTTTTTAAAAAGTAGTATTTAGATTAATCATCCCACCAAATTCAATTCTGACAAAGAAGAAGAAATGAAATTTGAAGATAAATATAACTGGTTTAGATACTGGAAGCTCATTAAAAAGAGATTTGATATATTATTGTCACCTTAGTTACCTTTTTCCATGCTGAGACAAAATACCAGAAGCCCAAAGTTAAGGAGGGAAAGGTTTATTTAGCTCATAGCTGGCAGAGATTTCAGTCCATAATCAGCTGGCTCCAGGGCAAGGTGACTTTGCAGAACAGTTCATGGTGGGCAGAAGACAGCAAAATCAACAACCAACCTTAACAATGTCTTTCTTCCCCTTTTATACTCTATCTAGGATTCTGGGCCTAGGGTGGTACCAAACCAATCAGTGAACTGATCTGGCAAATTTAATCCTAGCATCACACACTCCAGATTCAGTCACCTGTGAAAAGCTCACCTCCCCTATGATTGCATGAAGCTTTGGGGGAACATCTAGACACAAACTATAACAATTATAAAATCAATTATATAGTCCTGGAAAAATTGGGACAGTGGGATCCCTGTTTGCTCAATTTTCTAGAAAGACTTTTGTGAATTTCAGAATTTACATCAAACCTCCCTCTCTCTTCTCCTTCTCTCCCTCCCTTCTTTTCTCTCTCTCTCTCTTTCTCTCTCTCTCCTCGTTCTCTCTGTCTTCCTCTCTCTCTCCCTTTCTTTTTCCCATGAAGATCAAACCTAGGGCCACACTCTACCATTGGCCTACACACCTAGCTGGATAAAACAAAATTTCTGCATCCTACCTGTTATAGCAGTCTCAATGACAAGTAGAAACATGAGGTCAATACATTATAAGGATATGTGAGGAGAATTCCAAACCATTCCACATTTAAGAGGTACTCAGAGTCACAAATAGAAACAAGGTTTTAGGTCACAATAAGGAGTGTGTCTTGGTTACTTTTCTCTCATTGTTGAGACAAAATACCTGATGCCCAAAATTAGGCAAGGAAAAGTTTATTTAGCTTACAGTGTCTGGAGGTTTCAGTCCATACTCAGCTGGCTGGAAGGCAGGGTAGCATGGCTAAGGAGCAACAGCTCATGATGGCTGCAAGCAACAAGAGCGACACGGTAAAAAGGGGAAAAGCACACCTCCTTCCCTCCCTTATATTGTATGCAGGTTACCTGCCCCTGGGCGAGTGCAGCACTCACACCACCAGTCCCGGTGCTAGACAATGAATTGATCACAAACACTAGACTCAGTCGCCTCCATGACTCTGTGAGGCTTCATGGGGACACCTAAATGCAAACCATCACATTAATGAATGCACAGAAAGGCACAATAAAAGCAGTTAGCCATTGGAAGAAATGGTGTGGAAAGATAGATCATCCTCCAAAGGCAAGCAGGAAATGCTCCACCTAAGTGAAGACCAGGAATGACAGGAGATTGTTACACACTAGGTGCTTGACCTAGGGACAAAGCAAGGGGCAATTATATTGACATAGCCTCTCTTTGAGCTGAAAAAGATTGGCTTATCTTAAATTTGTCAATTTGTTTCCTACCTTAAGGAGAAGTGTGAGCTCAGATGCTAGGTGAGTATCAGCTATAGAGAAATTAAAGATATTATATATTTTGTTGAGGTAAATACATAGCCTTGTTCTGCACAATCTTTTTATGTCTTTACTATGTTTATGGATATTTGTGTGGTTTCCCATTATGGCTATGGCAAATAATACTTCATGAACATTTGCATACAAATCTGGATTTTTTTAATGGTTTATGAACTTTTAAAATTAAAAATTTTAGGGGGAGAAATGAGAAAAGTACAAAAAATAAATAAATCTGTCAATAGAAATGAGGTTTTAAAAATAGTTTCCATTAGCCTAAAAATTTAATTTTATTTTAGAGTACACAACTTTGCTTTTAAAAGTTTACTTGATAGTTACCCAGATAGAGTTTCCTTAGTATTTGACTTCTATGAAGTTTTTGCTTAACTAAAATTTCCTGGAAGATTTACTAAGGGATAAAAGGATAGCATATGTAATTTAAGACAATAACACCAGAAATATCATTCCTTAAGCTCTTAAAACTATATCATATATATGAGGAGGTATATCGTCTTCCTGCAAAAGTAGATTTTTTAAAAATATATTGAACTTTTATTTACATTTACAAGTTCAATTCATTTTATTTTATAAACAAATTACAGACATAGTAATAAAGTTTTCTCACTCAAAAGCTAGATATTTTGAAATATTTGAGTGTAATGATTTAAGCAATACAAAATATTATTTCTTTAAATGTGATTTTTGACATTATAAATTACTTTTAAACTATTTATTGATAAGGAGGTATTGATTTATAAGATTCTTATAGCACAGATTCTTTTACTAAATTCTCAGTAATTTTTTAAGATCATTATAAAATAATATATATTAATGATTGAAGTATGATGATGTTTAAGTCAATGTCCTACTTAATAGAACATGTCAGTAAAATTGACTCTCAATGTTAACATCTGGAAATGTCTCTTTGGAGCACAGGTATTTCTTATATACATGTACTTGTTAACCTTACATTTTAGTTTCCTTTCCTTTGTCATTTTCTTGACTGTGTCCTTGCTTTTTTTCTGGTTTAATCTCTCCTCTAACATGTAGGACAGACAACCATAGTTTCTTTAGCATAGAGCTTGGTCTTTTACCTGCATCAGTGACAAGTATCCTTTTTACAATCCAGGAAGAGAGAGAGAGAAAAAAAATAAAACGTGTTATCTTGATCAGTCTTTCTCTAGACCACATCTCATGGGTCACTCATATTACAGGATATTTAAACAAACTGAAATTCAAATACAATCTCAATTTAACAGGACTTTTGGATCTAAAAGAAAATTCTACCATTTGATCAGCTATTCACAAATGATGTCTTTGTGTCTTTTAAAGAACTATAAAGCAAATAAAAATTGTAAGCAGTTTTATTTGATGTTTTCTAAGATAAAATAATTCTTTGAAGAGCCATAGAGACTAATTGGAAAAGAATATCAGTATATCCCTAAATTATGAATTTAACAAAGTTAAAACCACACAGGACCTATATAGGTAATGTGATAGTATTCTAAGATACACAACTGTTAATATTCTACTAATTCTAAGAGAAAAATATGATTTCTTTAAGTGAGAAAATTTTAGTGGGAAAAGATAAAAAACAACAATGGTTGAATATGAGGAACAGGATAAAATATAGATCATAAAAGAGAAAAATGTCTCTTCCATAAATTAGATTAACAATGGCATTTCTTTCCCTCTCTGATAAATAAAAAGTATAAGGCTCTTTTGTCGAATTGTGAATTTCTTCTAAGATGCACAGGACAGAAGGAGAAGAAGAAGAAAAGCTGTCCTTTTTCCTCATAAATTTTGTTTGAAGTTAAGAAAGATGTAAGATTAATCTAAGATCTAGTCATTATGAAGGCAAAATTAAATGTCTTGATTTCTACTAATAAATAGTAAGATTGAAATTCCCAGGCAGGTTTGAAGTGTGCAAAGTTAATATCATTAAAAGAGTAAATTCCTACCTTTCCAGTTTATTTCTCTCAAATACCAACTGCGCTGAATAAACTTGGCACACTATGGTCATCTCTTACCTTGTTATGCACCTCCTCTCCACAGCCCTGGCCTAAGTGGAAATGTCGCAGTGGTGGCTTGACTAATGTTTTCAGGCTGGGTGTGCAGGGTGTACAGCACAGGACTCCAAGGTGCAGATGGTGGCTTTATGATGTGGCAACTTGGCTAGGCAGAACCATGCTTCCTCCAAATCCTTTCCTTGTGCATTTCAGCAGAGGGAGGCACAGAAGGTATTTTTGTGGGAGATGGGAAAGACACAAACATAGCAGCAGCTCTACTGTGTTTTACACACAGAAGGTGAGGTGTAGCCACTTTGAACCCTCCTCAGTGTTGCTTCTTGTCTGCTGGCTCACTTCATAGTGTAGCCCCCTCCTGCCACTTCTGCGTCTCCTGGGCTGTCCTTCGGTTAGTTCTATGACAAAGAGCACCCAGCTCTCCTGCAGGACACCCACTTCACCAGAATCAAAGGCAGAGAGAAGGGAAGACCCAGAGCAAGCTCATTGGTTCCAGTTCTTGCCCCTGTGTGATAACTTGCTCATGTCATCCTCTCTTTACATGCGTCTTCCCTTCCTCACCACCTGCTCTGCCAACCCAAAGATCCAGTGTCAGAAAGAAAGAGGAAAGCTTTATAGAGACTGTTTAACCAGCTCCCCTAATCGTATAAAGTCGAAACCATGTAACACATCCCTTGATATATTCACCTGCTGATGGTTCCACTTTTCTGATTGGACCCTGGCCAACAGTGTGAACCATCCACATTGCTATTTGTAAAATGACACCATTACCTTAAAGCTATATTCCTATAGCTTAAGCAGCATGAGCACAAATCTTTGTATAATGTTTATGATTAGATTAGATTAGATTAGATTAGATTAGTAATAGGTTAGAATATTGATTCCATGATGTGATATATTTGGGAAGCCCTGGAATCACCCCTCACTTTGTGGTGAGATACTAATACCTGTCCACACAGTGAAAGCAGTGTAAAGATATGCTCTGAAATAGTTTGTTTAGTTTTGCCTTTTCCAAACTTACTTGACTGTGGAAGCATCTTTTAGGCACTGCCCATTAATGTAACCCTAAAACTGGAAACCTATAAAACACACTTTGAGAAACCCTTGTATTCTGTTAAATTCAGTCATTTAATGTGTGGCTGTCATTGTTTCTAAACTCTACTTAAATATAGAGTTAATATACCTTTAAAATCTCACTTAGCCAGGCAAAATTAAATACAACCAAGGCATGTATCAATAAGAATGCAGGAAAGAACAATGCTTGTTGATGTGTGGTATCATTTATTCCAGCATTTTTTGGAAGATTATGAACCACATGAGAAAGGCTAGTGGCTAAAGATGAATCCTGAGGTAGAGAAGAGTACTTTGCCCCATAGTAATCTGAAGTGATAGAGGTGATATTTCTCCTCCTCCATCCATTCCTTTTCCTTCTTAGTAGATGAAAGATGAATATGTGAATGGCGAGAAAAAAAGGCAGTGAGATCAAGAAGAATAGGCATTGGATATGAATGCTGGAGCCATACTATCCTTGAATGAAATGGAGAAAATCTAGGTTTAGAGCAGTTCCCATATGCACTATTACTTTAAGTCTGGCATTTACAATAGATTAGTTATTTCTGGGTCTTAAGAGGGATTGCCAAGCTAGCTCAGGCAAATGTACAAAATAGACAAGGCTGTTTTGATGCATTGATTTCTTATGGTAAAGCGGACTGTGGTTCTCAGAGAGGATTTTGGATGCCATAATGATGGGAAAATATTTCTGTAATTCTTTCCCCCTTTTGTAGTTTTACTATGTTTATTTTCCCATGGTTTCAACTACCTACAGTCAGAAAATATTAAATGAAAAATTTCAGAAATAATCCATATGTTTTAGGTTATGTACAATTCCTGGGTAGTGTGATAAAACCTGACACCATCTTGGTTCCTTCCATCCACAACATTAATTATTCCTTTGTCATCAAGTGGCAATTTTTGTGTTCAACCTGACCCTTCCTTAGTAACTTTGTACTGTATCACAGTAACTATGCTGTTCAACCCACTTCATCTCAACATGTGGGTATTGTGTTGTCTCACAGTACTTTAAGGGTGAGTGAGGACAGTACAGCAACATATTTGGAGAAAGAGATCACATTCACATAATTCAGAATTGTTCTAGTTTTTAGTTAGTTGTTAATTTCTTAACAGTGTCTAGTTTATAAATTAAACATGATAGGTATATATGAATAGGAAAAATATAGTCTATATGAGGTTTGGAAGTATCAAAGCCTCAGCAACCTCCTGTGGATTTTGAAATATATTCCCTATGGGTAAGGAGAGGACTACTTACTGGTATGTTGAAGACAGGAGCCTGGGATATTAAGCATCCAACTATACAAGGAAGATTCTGCAGAATAAAGCACAGACCTGCCCAAAATTAGTTGCCTCTCTATTGAGACACATTGATAGTGTTCTTTCAGGTTCCATGTATTTCCTCTTTCCTTCCAATAACCTCACTTCTGTGTGTGTTAGTGTGTGTGTGTGTGTGTGTGTGTGTGTCTCAACTAGGTGTGGATCTGATTAGCTGGTAAAAGTTATTGCGGGAACGTTGAATAAGGCTTAACTTTCAAGTGTTCATTTACATTTCAAAAGACAGAATGATCAACTCAAAAGAGTCTCTAACTAATTGATGCTGTGAAAGGAGAAAATATATTAAAATACTATATTGGGATAATAATGTAGCCTTCTTATATGAAGAGAAATTTTAGGACATTTCTTTCTTTTGAAATTTGCTCCTTTTAAATTCTACCATCTGCTTATCTGTCTCCCTACTCATAGTGCCATTAAAAAAAATAAATAAATAGTGTGTGTGTGTGGCTAATGCTGTACCTACACTTCATCAAGATTTACCTGTTTTTATAAATTGATGTTTATAAAAGCGAAAGGCCAGTGCTTGAGGAGAACTTGTAAGTACATCAAATTATAAATCACGTATCTGTCAAATTAGAGGAAGTCCTGTGTGAACTATCAAACCAAAATTGCCACCTCAGCCTATCTAGATGGGCCCAGAATTCTGATAAATTTATTTTTTGTTATTCTAGACCTGAATCAATACTTTTTTGATGTGGGATTGTTTTCATATTCATATATTTATGGTCTGGCTTATTGTTAAAATTTTTTAAATACCATTTTCACTCTTCCTTTACTACTACATTCTTCCAAATCCTAGCAAAACTGAGTTGATTTCTCTGCTGTTCTTGGGATCAGCACAGTGCAGAACATTTCTGAATTCTGAGAGTTTCTAATCTCAATTTTCATGTGCTGTCTCTACTTCCTCTCTCTTTGGAATGCTCCTGGCCTTGATACCAGTAGGGTCATAAATATCTTCCTCATTGGTGTCCAGTGCTATCTCTCTCTTTCTTTCTTTCTTTCTTTCTTTCTTTCTTTCTTTCTTTCTTTCTTTTTTAAGAGAATACAACAAATCAAAACAAAATGGAACAGAGTCAAACACAACATAGCATCTCAGAACAGAACACTGCAAGCAATGCAAGTCTTCAAAACATAACAGGAGATTAACTATGGTTACCACAGTGTCTCTTCTTTTCTTTGAAATGGTTGTTCATACATTCACACACAATAAACTCAAACA